>VXAL01011479.1:66520-111496 GCA_013399475.1 Chauna torquata
CCGGGCAGCGCTCCGCGGGGGCCGCAGGCCCGGCCCGGGTGATGTGCGTGCCCGTTCCCTCCCGCAGACCGGCGTGGTGAGCATGGTGTACACGCAGTCCGAGATCCTGCAGAAGGAGGTGTACCTCTTCGAGCGCATCGACTCCTTCAACAGGGAGGCGATGAAGCACCTGAAAGCCATTTGCTTTTTGCGACCCACCAAGGTAAAGAACTCCCCAAACGCAGCTTCGTGCCCGAGCTGCACCGGGTTGGCCGGGCTGCATGGGCCTCGGGCAGCCTGCTCTAGTGGGAAGCGCCGGGGAGGTCCCCAGCAGGGACGAGGCAGATGGCCTTTAAGGTCGCTGCCAACCCAAACCATCCCGTGGTCCTATGATTCTACGCCCAGTGTCCATCCTGGGCCTGCACCCTGCTCGTACTTCCTTCTGTTCATTACTTTACCGTTCTGATCAATGTAACATAACGCAGCGGAACGGGGATGTTTAAGTTGTAGGTCAAAATGAGGGACCGCGATGAGAACAAGGAAGAGGCATAGATGAATCTAATCCCTTCTGACACGACAGCAGCGTTTTTAAATCTGCTCTCCCTGGCTGTGTTTTTGTTCAGGAGAACGTGGAATATCTCATTCAGGAGCTGCGGAGGCCGAAGTACAGCATCTATTTTATTTGTAAGTAAGTTCCATTTTGTCTAGTAAGTTGGGCTTTCCAGCGAGAGACTGATTTGGTGTTCAGTAGAAAATACTGATGCGAGACACCAACCCCACTGACAGACGCTGACTAAAATGCTGAAAATGCCTGAAATCTAGTTTTTATGTTATTTGGATCACCAAATTCTTTTAGCAAAGGTTACATGTATATGAGATAAAATAGTTAAACTGAAACAACTCATAAGAGATCTTTACAAAGCCATACATCTGTATTACTCTAATATGGCCTATCCCTGAAAATTTCTAGGATTTTAGAGCTTCATGGTGCTTCATAAACATGAGAGAAGGCTAATGCTGGCAGTAAAGTGTCTTTATTATAAGAAAAACTGAGATACTGAGGATGAGGGATGGGCCCAAATTTTAAACATAAATAATTTAGCAATAGCATTAGACTTCACATCCCAGCTTTGGACTAAACCCAATACACAGCATCTTGTAACGCCAGCTGTATCAGGCAGGTGTTTTTCACATGTCTTGTTCATGCTGTAGAGTATTCTGTAGTTTTGGAAATTAAGCAAAATAACTGCAGCTGCTTTTATGTTGAAGTCTAGTCCTCACACAGGCATCATGCACGCCCATTTGATGAGGTTCTGGGAAATGAGCTGAAGTGGCCTCTAGATGTCATTGTCGCTCTGCAGACAGAGGAGCAAAGCTCCTGGCTGCGAGAGGGGATGCTGGTTTGGAAAGGGTGGTGGTGACCTACTAACACAACAATGCTGAGAAGCTCCAGCAGAGATGTGGGTGCCATTGTGTTAAGCCATTTAATATTGTTTGTCTTTTATCCATATAAGTCTACAGACTGCAACTGTATACAGTGTTACCTAATTGAGCAGATGTTAGGCAGGGAGAGGATAAGAGAACCGGTACTGCCTTTCCAGTGCTGCCGTGTCCTACTGTGTGTTTAATCCATCATCTCTGTGACCACTTCGTGTTGATCCACTGCTGCAGTCACGTACTGGGTATTAGGAAGAGACAGAAAGTTGGAGAGAGAATTAGAGTATCTGTGTAAAGTAACTTCCAGATTATAACGTCTGCATAATAATTGCAGGTGTAAAGTCAAATGATCTCTGTTGCAATCCACTCCTGCTCCAGTGGAAAATCAGGTCACACTGTTCTGTTGTGTTCTTGTGTTACGTGTCACTTGCAGAGCCCAACTGTTCTTTCACTGTTGTTTTCTTTCAGATTTCAGTAACGTGATCAGTAAGAGTGATATCAAGTCATTAGCTGAGGCTGATGAGCAGGAAGTTGTGGCAGAAGTTCAGGTGAATTTTGAATATTTTCAGTAGATTTCTTAATCCAAAAGCACTAGGAAGGCGAACATACAAGCTAGCAAACTCAGGTGTGACAGTGAGAGGACTCTATAGTTCTTGAACAGTATGCAGCAACACTGTGCAAAAAAAATGTGTGCCCTGTTTCTCCCTGCCCTCCAGCTGTCAGAGCCTGCTGGTACTGCTGTCAGCTGTGTTTCACAAGGCTGCCAAATGTCTGCAACGTTGATGAAGAGCTACAGACACAAAAAAAAAAACACAACAGAAATTGGCGGTGGAGTTGTCAGCAGAAGTGTAGGGATTTGAGAGTTTAGGCATGGAGGAAGGAGAAATGATCAGTGTCAATGAGTTTGTGCAATGCTTAGGATTTTAATGTTGCTGATGCTAGAACATGGACTTTTGTAGGCTGAATAAGGGTTGGCAAGACACTTAACTGTATTTGCTTTCACTTGTTGGCAGGAGTTCTATGGAGATTACATTGCAGTGAATCCACACGTTTTTTCTCTCAACCTCTTGGGCTGCTGCCAGGTATGAAAAAAGCTAATGCTCCTTCAGGGCCTTGTTTTATGGTTAATAGAGAGACCAGTAGCCACAACAAACTGGGTGCAGTGGTGGGTTGCCCAGCAGGCAGACTGCTGTGTACAGTCCGTAAGGGGGCAGCTGATCCTTAAAAGGAATCGGCAAGGAGAGGAATACTGGGGAATCTGGATTGTGGCCTTAGGTGTACCCGCTCCTTCAGTCAAAATATAGTCCGCTTACAAAGAAATGCAACTTTATAGGAGAAAGAGTTTGGGGATGGTGTATCCATATTAAATGCAACCTTTCCTTCTAGGGTCGCAACTGGGATCCAGCCCAGCTGTCCAGAACAACTCAGGGGCTGACTGCTCTGCTTTTGTCTCTGAAGAAATGCCCCATGATTCGTTACCAACTCTCTTCTGAGTCAGCAAAGAGGCTTGCTGAATGTGTGAAGGTATGGTGAGAACTCACAGCTATGAATTTGGCAACTTTGTTTAATTTTGTTTACTTTTTTAAAATGTTGATGCTTTTGAGAGAAATACCCTTCTGCAGTTGATTCTTGTAAATTTTGTCATTTACTTGTTGTGTGGCTTTGGGCAGGTCACGTCCCTTGCCTCTGCTCCCAACCTGTAGAAGAGGTGAAGACCCCTATTTCTTACAAGTCTCATAAATTGCAGTAGGTTGCCTGATGCCTTTTAAGAGCAGGTGTTACTTCATCAATAGCAATGTAGACCAAGACGGCAGCACAACTTATTTTTCACTAGCTCTTCACTTTTTGTTCACCTGTGTCCAAAGTAAGAGGGAGCATTTTCCAGGCATGATCAAGGGGCTTTTTTTCCTTTTCTCAACAGCAAGTAATCACTAAAGAGTATGAGCTGTTTGACTTTCGGCGCACTGAGGTTCCTCCTTTACTTCTTATTCTGGACCGGTCTGATGATGCCATCACTCCACTTCTGAACCAGGTGAATCATCTCGCAGTTGTTCAAGGGGCTGAGATAGGAATGCGAGTTTTGGAAGTGCACAGAACCCTGTGGCAGTAGCAGCAAGTTGCAGCTCACAGCCTGACAGGGCATGGTTTATATATGAAAGGTAAAAAGTATTGCCCCTGTTCTTTTTGAAATCCCTCTTTTATCTTACAGCTTGATGTTTTTCAGTCTGTAGAGCACAGATCATGCGTACTGGCTTCAGCGGCAGATGTAGCCGTTTTCCAGCCATCCTGGACAATCAGACCACATACGCTTCCATAAAACACGCTTTAAATTTAGAGTACTCGTGTCTTGGCAATGTCCTTTTCAAGGGTTTAGTTGCATAGGCTGTTTGGTAGCACGTGTACGCATTTATTGAGTGACCTTGCACTGGTGTATTTCTCCCTCTGTATTATTCATGGGTGGTAGTATTTGCTGAGTAGCTACTGTGATTTTTTTCGTTGCTGCATCGTAGCTGTGCTGCAGATCCTGGCTTCAGTCTGCTTCTCTACTTTCGTTTCTGTGGGGTGTGCTTAGACTCAAGTCAGTCTGGTGATCAGGCAACAGCTTTAGCTGCAGCTGGGCTACCTCAACAGCAGCCAGTGCTTCTGTAAGGCTAGTGGTGTAGGAGCTGGTGGTGATACTTGTACATTGGAGTAATCTGACAGTCAGAAACCGAGCTCACATGTGGTTTGTAGAGTTAAGGACTGCGCTCAGCACAGGGCACCAAAAGCATTATCTGCTACGTGGAGATCTTCTACCCAGAAGAGAGATTCAAATGAATGCAAATGGAGTGTCAGGCATGTCAGCACTCTGATCAGCTTTCAGTTTTCTCTCTAAATTAATATTAGTCTTCCCAGAATAAATATAGTAACTCACTGATGTGCAGAAACACACACTCATAGTGCTGTTTAAGAAGCACAAGAACATGTAGGAAATTTGTAACTGCAGAACCTCTGCAGCCAAAAATACATACCCCTCCCCAGGCAGAGGAGGGGAGATAATGGTGGGAAACAGAGCTGCTTGAACGGGAATGTTAATCACAGTTGTCCCTTTAGAGAGTCATGTCTTTTGAGCATACCTGCAGTAAGCACCCTGGAGTGGGGTGGTTTTCCTATGTGTTTGCACCAGGCCTCTCACAATGAGATGCCCATCTGATTGTAACAGAATTTATTTCTGGTTGTAACATTCTGGCAAAAGTTTGAGGAACACAGGCTTTCAATCCTCTGTGTTACTGGAGGAATGTAAAGTGGCTTTGTTTGAGTTCAGCCTGAAATCTACTTTTCAGTGCTGTTTGTTATCTTATTAAAGTCCTAATTTGCCTTTCTCTTTCACCATCCTTGTTAGTGGACGTACCAGGCTATGGTTCACGAATTGCTGGGGATTAACAACAACCGCATTGACCTCTCTCGCGTACCAGGCATAAGCAAGGATCTCCGAGAGGTGGTCTTGTCTGCCGAGAACGACGAGTTCTACGCCAACGTAGGTGCCTGTCTTATGGTGGGGATCTTCATGAGTAGCTGAATTTAGGAATCAGTTCCATTCTTGCTTTTGCCTTGTGAAAGGATCTTTCCAGTTACTTTGAGCTTCAGGATGATGATGTACTGTATAGCCTTACGTAGGGTGAAAATCAATGTGTAACGCAAGCAACATCTGATGTGAGATAACATGGCCATTTTATAGCTTTAAAAATCTGGACCAATCTCAAAGCTGCTTGCTCAAGTTTGGGTCTCATGCAGATGATGTGCAATGGCACTTCAGTGCTTTGGGCACAGAGTGCCACTGTGTTTCAGTTGCATCAAGACTCATGTTAGAATGGCTTTCTCTCAGATCACCTTTTTGTTCCATGCAGAACATGTACCTGAACTTTGCGGAGATTGGCAGTAACATCAAGAACCTCATGGAGGACTTCCAGAAGAGGAAGCCTAAGGAGCAGCAGAAGCTGGAATCCATCGCAGATATGAAGGTACAGACAATAACTGACTGGACTTTTTTAAGCCCATCTGTTGCAGGATAGTGCAACTGTCTGTACACTGACAGTCCACACTCAGTTCAGACCTCTGGCGAGCTAGTTTGTAGAGCAGGAACCACTGCACTGTGTTCAGTACAGTGGGGTTTTACTGAAGGCTAGACACTTTGGTAGGCCATCCCGCGCCACTGCAGCATGGTCTACAAGCTTGCTTGTTCTGGCTGCTCTCTAAGCTGCTGTTTAGAGCTTGCTGAAATCCAGAAGCCCCACAATTGAATCGGTAAGCTCTAGTTTGAGTACTTGGCTTAACCCAATGTGGCCGTGTGGACTTTATATCTGAGCTGGGTCACTTGGCAGCTGCTCAGAGCACGAACTATTAATTTAGTCACTGTTGAAGCTTTAAAGAATCCTAGCAATGTCTCTGGAGATACTTTCTGTATCCTTTTATTTCAAGAGTAAACAAAAAGTACAACAAAACATCTTGTAATTGGAGAAATCTTGTAGCTGTCTGGAATTGAGGTGCCTGACCATCCATATACCTGCACTGGTCTTGCTTACATTGATGCAAATTAGTGACTGTGTGCAACCCAGTGATAAATTGTATAAACTCTCTCTTGCTGTCTCTTGCTTTCATTTTGAAGAATGGGTTACTTTGGTTTCCCCATTGCAGGCGTTTGTGGAGAATTATCCACAGTTCAAGAAGATGTCGGGCACAGTATCAAAGCACGTGACAGTAGTTGGAGAGCTCTCTCGACTGGTTGGTGAGCGGAACCTGCTGGAGGTGTCTGAGGTGGAGCAGGAACTGGCCTGTCAGAATGACCATTCCAGTGCTCTCCAGGTACCTCGGTGTCAGAACCTAACCTTGAATCCTTTGTCTGAAAAATCAGTGGGAGTTCTGCATGCAGATATCCTGCAGGGTTGGGACATTAGATGTTAGAATTACTCTTCTCCTACCCGTTCAGTTCAGATGGAGATGAATCATCGTTAATAACTGGCTTGAGAGGCATCTTTGCAAATTCTGTCTTTACATTTCACAATATCACATTCCTTCATTGTATGCAGTCAGTTGGCTTCTGGCAAGCTGCCTGTGCAGGCACCAGTAAAACAAAACTTGGACCCCTGTGCAGAAGCTTGCTGTATTTGTTGGAGAGGAGAAGAAATGGAATCCATGAAGTTGTCTAAATCAGACTGTTCCTTGAGGTGGTGGGTTTTACTTTTTTTTTTTTTTTTTTTAAATAAAAAACAGTGAAAAGCCTCTTAGATGAAAGATTTCTTTGGCAAAGACTGAAAAAGCTTAAAAGAGTCTTCTGTTAAAGCTGAGTATAGACTGAAGTTTTGACCCCATGCTGGCTTGTTGGATTCCATGACCTGACCTAATATCTGACAGTGTGTCAATAATGATGGATTGTGGCTGCTGACTATTCAGAGAAAACAGCAATATTGTTAAGAGTGACTGTATTATAGCAGAGTTCAACCACCGACACGGTATTAAAAAAAGATTCCTTAATTTTTTTATAGCTAGGGTAGACATTACACCATGTAATGGACTCCTTTACACAATACTAGGGAAGCACTTTCACTAGAAAATAAAGATAAGCATCTTCAACAGATTTGAAATACATATGTTCTTTGCCTCTGTTATTCTGTGCTCCAAGTGGGTGGCTAAGCGATAGTATTAGTTCTTCAAGTACTGTAATCTATTGCCAGATCCTGAGCTGATGTGAATCGGTATAGGCCTGTTGGAGTCACTGCAACTATAGAGATTTGTGAGCATATAGATGTGATTCGATAGCTTATATTTGGTGGAATTCAGATGACTAAGTATTGAAGTGGGATTGTAGCCATAAAATGCATTTGCTAAAAACAGCTTCTGAGGTTCTCTTGCTATATCATGGTTTTTAGGTCAAGCTTGTGCAGGTTAAAAGTCAAATATTTGACTTCTAATCTGTCAGCACATCACGTCTGTGCTGTGATCTGCTGTTTCTGATGTTACAAGCAGACACTCTGCCAAAGACTTAACACAGCACAGAGCATTAATGTTGAAACTTGGGTGCTTGGCATTGGAGACCATTTTGGAAAATGATGATCTGTTTTTCTGTCTTTTGGTAAGTTACGTCAGATTCACTAAAGAAAGGGATGACATAGGTGATGAAGCAGTTGCATTACCAGCTCTACGGTTAAAGGAGTACATGGCAGTGCTGGAAACAGAATAGAGACGCAGGGAGGTCAGCCCCCACTGACTGCCATACTGTGATGGCACGGCTGTTACTGGAGTTCACCTTCATGTTAATTCAGGTCTTAGTCTGCACTAACTGGGTATTTCTGCAGTTTTTATAGCGCAAAAGCTGCCTGCATTTGTTTACAGCCACATGCCTAAAGGGCTCTGTTGTATTTCTAACAGCGGAGAGTGACTGAAAAACATGTAGCAACTAGAAAATAAATGCAAAATTGCAAAAATGGAACTGGTATCTTTCTACATGAGAGAGAGATCAGTGGCTCTTTAGCCGCACTGCCCCAGGCTGTTCCCTGTTGCAATCTCCTAATGGCAGTAAAGGGGCAAGGCCACAGACGCAATGAATAAGCCAGTGCACGAAATAAAGGCAGAATTGTTCTCCCACTGATGTAACTTCAGCAATTGTTAATTTCTCTGGTGGCCTAGGGCCCCTGAGTACAGTACATTTTGGTTATTCTTTGCCTGGTCTCTTATTAATCCTGACATTGTACATGAGCCTTGAGAGATGAATGGGAGGTTTTGAATCCCATCTCCTTAGATGGACAATAGCTTTTCTGTTTTACAAGCTTCCCGCTTATATAGGCATTGCCGCTGTGCTGCCAGCACAGGATCAAAAATCCTGCAAGCAAACATCTCCGTGGGACTCTGTCCTTACCCTCACAGGTGAATTCCTGACCTTAACAAGAGTTTTACCATTAATCTTGGTGATCCCCCTCAAAACCAGGATTTTACGCCCTATTTTTGTAAGTCTGCATCAGTCAGACAGCTTAACAGCAAATGTAGCTGAGTCAGCTTGGTAAATAACAACAGTTTCACAACATTGTTTCACAGCTGTTCTCTGAATGTTTCCATGCTGCCTTCTGTACTGGGAGGGTGGGGGAATCCTGCAAAGATATGCTGGGATTTTTGGAGTGTTTGAAGGTCGTGTTCGCTTACAGAGTGGAAAAAATCCTAGCTGGTTCTGTCCCTCTCCTGGAACTGCCATTTCTGCAGCTGTAAAACTGGCAGCTCCTCTGCTTCCTTGCATTTGAGCTAATACAGGCTGATTGTTTTGCTTTAATGTTCAGCACAGGGAGAATTTAAGACTTTGTTGTGTACTAAAGCATCTGTCCAGCACTAACCAGATGCCTGCCAGCCCATTCAGTAGTTGATGCCTGTTCTTTGAGATCCATCTCAAAGCTCGGAGTTAAGAAGCTTATTACTCCCACTGCTCACCTAAGCTACCAACTTGGCTCTAGTGTTTGTTCTGTTAACTCCATTATCTGAACTGTATGACTCCACACAGTGACTGAGAGGTTGTAGAGAGGAAATAGGTCCTTTTTGTTGTAATGAGAAGGACTAGTACATATATGGCCGATAGTCAACTTACACAAGCAGTTATATCCTGCCTATAATCCCTGGAGGGTAAACGGCATGCATCACGGGTTCTGAATCTCTTCTGGAAATGCTCTGTAGTTTAACAGGCAGACTCTTTGGGGCATGCACCTTTATATTTACAATGCTGTCATGTTCTCTTCAGCAGAAAAAGTAATAATCTGCATGTTACACGTAAATAACTGTGGTTTCCACAAGGAAACAAAATATGTGCAGTTGTGCTAGGTCTTTTTTCTTGACAGTAGATATTATGATGGAACCTGTGGGCCAGTTTTTCCTTTACTTAGGTAGGAAAAAGGAAGGGCAGAGATTAAAAGTTTCTACAAGTGTCTGCTGATGCCCCCATTCAGAGGAGGCATATACACTAAGCTGAGCTCACCCTGCAACATATAATGGAGAGTGAAGAACGGACAACAGAATTGGGTTATGAATTCCCAGCTTCATGAAAGTAACTTGCAGTCCATTGTACTCTAATAAATCTAACCGCAGAGCACATAAGAAGCTCAGGTCTGTTGCTTATGACACAATTTAATTCCCTTGCATTCCTCCTGCATGCAATTTTGTTGCTAGGCAGTGGGCTTGATATTAGTCTGATTTAATGTACTTTGAAGGCCTCTCCATTAATACTACTTTCTATCTTGCTGCAGAACGTGCGTCGCCTCCTGCAGAATCCCAAGGTGACAGAGTTTGATGCTGCCCGGCTGGTGATGCTTTATGCCCTGCACTACGAGCGGCACAGCAGCAATAGCCTGCCAGGGCTGATGACAGATCTCAAGAACAGGGGTGTGCCAGAGAAATATCGAAAGGTAACTGCAGTATTTCTCCTTCTGCTGGGTGAATGAGTGGGGTAGGAGGGCACAGAGATGTAAAATCATTGTTAATTATGGTAAGGTGCAGGTTGCTTGCTTGTGTTAGCTCAGCACGATGCTTTTTTGTTGAATTGCACCACACCTTGCAAAAAGAGCACAGAGCTTGGCTGGGGCCTGCAGGTGTTACTTTAAAAAGGCACAACTAATTACCTAATTTCCATTTCCAAAATCAGTGATATTATGAAGGATTCAATAAAGCAGAGATGGCGTGCGTGCCAAGAGTCTGCTAGAGCTGGTGTATGGCGTGTAAACAGGGCCTGGTACATGCTTCCTTTCTCCTTCCCCCGGCTCCTGCTGAATAGGCAATAGTTGCAGCAAAGGACTTACCAAGACTGTAAAAGGAGCTTGGCTGGGAGGGAGAGGGTGGCAGTGCTTGGCAAATGTAGAGAGCAGCTGGAGAGGAGGTGGAGAAGCAGAATGATGTCACTTTGTATGGAAGATCTGCTATTACTGCAAAAGGCTCTGGGAACGAAAGCCCCTCTCCTGATGCATGCAGTGTCATGGCACAGTGACTTGCTTGTTGTATATGGGGAGTACTTCTCTTCCCCCTTGCCTCTCTCTGTCCTGCATTACCTGCTTGGGATCAATCTCCCTGACTCCTCGGTCGTCATTGCAGTACTTCCATTGAGCCTAACTGGACAATAACTGCCTGGAAGCTGGTTTCCCAGGTTAATAGGATTCTGTTTTTGCTTCTCTCTGTACAGCTAGTGTCTGCTGTTGTGGAGTATGGAGGGAAACGGGTCCGGGGCAGTGACCTGTTCAGTCCCAAGGATGCTGTAGCCATCACCAAACAGTTCCTCAAAGGACTGAAGGTATGGATCTGCCGCGGAAGAAATAATGACAGCTTTAGTCAAAATACAGTCACGGAGCAGGACCCTCATGCACTGTAGTGCCATGTGTTGTGGCTTTCAGAGGTTTAATAGTAAGTGCACTGAGCGTTTAGGGTATAACTCTCATTGCAGATGATGGAAGTTGGTTGCTGAAAAGCTCCTCTAAATCTCTACTCAATGGTTAATGCTTGCTGTATTCTTCAGATGCTGGTGCTCTTTGAATGTAGCTTTGCTGATCAGCTCTCTCAGCCTGCTGCCTTGCTGTATTAATTCATAACAAGGGCTTCTTTTGCACTGTAGGGTGTTGAGAATGTGTATACACAACACCAGCCTCTCCTTCAAGAAACACTAGATCAGCTCATCAAAGGAAAACTCAAGGACAGCCAGTACCCCTACTTGGGTCCCAACACTCTCCGTGACAGGTATGTGGGGCCTGTTAAGGACAGAGCTTGGAACTGAAACACACCTGCTCCTCCTAGTGCTGCCACTTGCTTTGTTGTTCGTCCATAGGTGAAAAAAACTTAGGCTTGTCAAAGAAATGTCTTGATCCTGTAGGTCTTTCTTGTGCTGTCAAGTAGGTGCTAGAGAGAGGGCTATTAAGACTGCAATAAGGTCTTCTTTTCTTCATGTTCAGTGCTGGCCAAGACATGACATTCCCATTGTAAGAGCTTAGGTAAAAGCCATTAGAGCTTAGATAAAGCCATTGCACCAAACTGCCAGGATGTTCACATGGTGGATTTCAACATGCCCCCTAACTTCACTCCATGCCATCTGGCGTTTATTTGCAGAGTACCAAAAATAGTCCAACTGCTAACTCTCCCTTCTGAGCCAGTTACTATTTCTGATTAGAATGGGATCTTGCTGAATATGGCTAATAACTGTAATTGAAAAGAACTCTGGCTGTCTGGTTCTAGCTGACTTTGCTGGAGCTAAGCTAATCTGTTGTCAATGAAGTCATTGAAGATAAATACGGGCCTCAGAGTGAGGGCACTGAATCAGTAGAGAGAAGACTACAAGTTCTCCTGTAAGAGCTTTCTGTACAAATCACTGCTTTGTTTGGTACCTCAATTTCCTTTCTGTAAATTATGTTAAGCTTCTGCGGCGTGCTGGTTGGGTATTTCTTATTCCTTCTACCAGTAGTTTGCTTTGAGAAGAGCCTACTGTTGTTTTGCTTCCTTTGGGTGATCTGTGATGAGGCCATCGCAGCAATTCTCTGAATCTTCTCAAATGTTTGTTAAATGCCCCAGGGTTCTGAGGAAGATGTTTTACTTGCAGCATTAGAACAATAGTTATTCCCTTCACACGCTGCATATTATTGGCTTTTTATCAGCAACTGCCACATTTTTAGTGAGGCAGAAAATAAATTCAAGGTAGTAATTCTCAACAAATGAGGTGGCTGCTGCAGGGCAGTTTGGGTTAAATTAAAACTGCAGATTCATTTGGAACAGGAGAAAAGTAGACTTGGAGACCAAGGTTCAGCAGTGTCAAGTGGGTGGGAGGGGCAGGAGCATGTCAAGGAGCGATCATTCATGTATGGATCTCTGAGATGCACACACACACTGGTCTTGCTCCTTAGCCCTGCCTTGGGGCATTTACATCCATCTGATGAAAGCGAAAACGTATTTTGTAACAGGGAAGCGTCCAAATTTCATGCCAGCTTGACAGCAGGGGACGTAAATCATTTATGAATAAAAAAAGAATTATAGACATACAAGAGACAAATGGTTTGTGTATGTCCTTGGTAGGCCAAAAAATATCTGCCTTACTCCAGGTTTTCCCTTTAAAAATAAAGTGGTGGATTTTGGGCATGGTGAATGGGCGGCTTTAATAAGTATGAAATATCAAGGCCCCTCCCTAGCAACAGATATGGCAGCAAGAATGCTGTCATCTCTCTCCTTGAAACCAGCTCTTGACTGAGATGGATTTCAGCCCAACAAAAAGAGATTGAGGGATGGGATCTGAAATGAAGCGGGCAGAACAGTGGTAACTGCATCCAGGCATCCCTGACCTGGATTGGTTCTGAGATAAAGGTCAGAAGCCCATTTGCTTCCAGTTATCTTCTCATTTTCAGTACTCATTTACACTCTGCTGAGTTGTGTCTCACTTAGATTCCCCTTTAAATGTTTCTGGAAGAAGGTACAGACACCTATCACTGAGAATCCTCACAAAGAATTTATTTGGGGGAGCATGAAAAGGGTTTGCTTCCTACCTAGAACTTAGGCAAAACAGAAGTTGGATGATGGGAAATGGAGTTTCCACCTCCCTGTCTTCCAGCAGCAGCTGCAGCCTTGTCTCTTAGCTAAACAATGTGAATCTTGTAGCTTTGGTAAAATAAAATTCAAAAAGAGAAAGGCAGAGCTGCCAAACTTCTTTCCCTCAAATTTCTCACCGTCTTCCTTTGCTTTGGGGTTGTCCTTGGGACAGTGACAGGACCCAAAAGTGCGCTGCTGGGTCAGCGTTCTGCAAAATGCTCCTCAGCTGTAGTGATCGAAAACAAGGGTATATGGTTATTGGGGCTGTTCACTAATGGGAGTTGTAAATCTTGTTGAGTGTGAGACACAGGAACTCTAGGAATCACAGGTTTTGTAGCTTTGACAAAAAAATAGACACCAAAATACCTTCGTGTCTGGTCTTTACTTGCTGCATAAAATGGGGGCTGCAGCACTGTGCTGTTTCTAGGGTATGAATATTAAGTATCATGAAAACAAGGGCTCATCTTAAAAAAGGTTTTTAGCTGTAAGGTTTGGAAGAGAAAGGGCCACTTTATGGTATTGCCTTAGTGCCAAACGAGTTGAACGAAGAATTTACATTTAATAATATCACAAAACTTTGTACACTAAATCACAGCCCAAGGCAAACTGGGCTATACTGTCTTCTCGCTTTCTGCTTTCAGAGGATGGTGTTACAGTGATTGGCAGGAGTTCAGCAGAAGGTCATGGCAAAAGGCTTTGTATTTTTTGATCAAAGGGAGGCAGTTGGTTGAACAGCAAAGAATTTGAAAGGATTCTTTTTAACTATTTCTTTCCGTATTAAACATTACACCGTTGTGAGGGAGGAAAAGCTCTTGGTCCAAATTCATCTGTGGAAATTGGCAGCAGTGAAGGAAAGGGTGTCTTTGCAAAGCACTGAGCAAGGTTCCTAGGAGAGAGCAATAAGCAATTCTGCTTTCTTTTGCTTCTCCTTTCTTTCCTGCTGTGTTAAATATCATCCTGTTCTGGTATGCCGTAAGCCTGCAGTCCCCTTCACCTTGCTGTTGGAAGGTACTAGCTAGAAAAGTTCCTAAAGCTTCTTTCCATCACAGAAGCCCCGGCTGCGTTACATGCCGTACAAAATGCCTCATAAGGTTTGTAACACCATTCAGAGTGCTGGCCAGGCTCTGCCGAAGCCTAGCCTTTGGGTGGAGCTTTTGCTTTGTTTATGCTTTGGCCTGGGAATTTCTCTTAATAGGGCATTTGTCCCAGCCAGACCAACTGGGCCTGATCGTGCTTACCTAAGATGGCCGGAGTCCACCTCTTACAAAATCAAGCTTGTAATCAGACCGCAAAACCGCTCTGTCACTGTTACATTTCTTAAAACCAAACACAGATCCTCAACGTTTTGCATGGACCAAGCAGCAGCCTCTGAAATAGCCATAGAAAAAGGCACGCTGCTCCTTGTAGGTCCAGACTGGGCTCCGCTCACTCCGTGTCTCTCTGAAGGTACCGTAGTTAGCTACCTGCTTATGGAAAACTCTCGGAAAGTCACCTTGTCTAAAAGCTCATCAAAGTTCAGACTTAAACAGGGAACGTGAGAACTCACTGATATCATCCAGTTTAGGGTATTCTATGCCTTAAAGCCCGGACATGATCTTTCTCCCACTGATTTGTTGAAGGGCAAGTTCCTACTGCCGCTTGAGGAGAGGAAGAATTTGGAACCAGCTTACTGTTTAGAAATGTCTATAGCTGACACACATCTGAAGAGATGGGTGAGGTATCTCCTTAGGCAGCGAATATAAAATCTCCTTTTTTGGAAACATCAGCTTGCAGCATGTGATGTGGCACCATTTGGCTGTGTGCTTTTTCATCTGAGCTCACACAATACCGCCCTAAAGATGGGGGAAAATAGTGCTGTTGCTAAATCATATATATTATCCTGTGTTTAGTATGATTTGTGTTTTGTGGATTTTTAAAGCCAAAACTCTGACCATGTCCTAGTTTGTTCAAGGAAGTTGCTTTATCCTCCTCTGAAATGCTTGAGCATTTAGCTGTTAAATTGGTAGTTAACCCAAGGAGATCCATAGCCACATCCACAAATTGGGTCTGAGGAGCACAACAGCTGGAGAGAGTGTTCCTGTAGATTGCTTTCCCACTAATCCTATAACAGTCTGGGGGTTTCTTCCTATTCCCAAATTGCTTATTGTTTGCCCTTGGTACAAGCAATAATTCCCTGGGCACTTCGTGAGAACACCGCGATCCCTTTGTTTGTCCCGTGGCAGCCTGCCCCTGCGTGACTTAGCTATCTTCTGGTCTGTGAGAAATCTGCAGGGTAAATGCCTGATGCTTTGAGCAATCCACCTGCAGTGGGAGAGAGGCTGTAGTTCTGCCCCCACTGCCCCATACCAAGCATAGCTTAATCCTGTAAGAGAGGCAGCAGCAATATAAAAGCAGAAATAAGCATCTTCTGTGCAATACTCCTGATACCTAGCAATCGCAGCTGCGGGGGAAATAGAGGCAGACCAGGATATAATGTCCAGCAGGAAGTTTTCCTACCTGCAGCACAACACCTCACAGGCAGTACCAGTTTAGTTTGTAACCCAACACAGATATCAGCTCACCCATACAAGGTGTGTTTGGATTATCCTTCCTTCTGGATTTCTCTATCAGTTTGGCATCTTTTCAGTATATTTTTTCCTGGATGTCAGTTTATCTGTTCCTCTGTTCCTATTCATACAAACGTTCTCCACCACAACAAAAGCTGCTAATATGCAGTGACAAAGCTGCGCACAAGATGTAACCCAGACATTGATTTAGGATGGCAGGAAAATTTTACTGTGGTGTGTGATGGGATCACTGGGCCATTTAGTCTCCTGAGTTGGACAGTGCCAGCTGCTTCATAGAAAGTACAGGATAGACTTAAAGGGCAAAGGAACCATTTTCTTATTCTTGTTTTGTACAGCACCTAGCACATACATATTAAAAAACCACCCTAAACTTCCATTCATAGGGTTTGTATCTTTTCTTAGTTCAGTCTCATTTCCCTTACCAGTTTGATCAGATATATAATCCTCATTAGTGCTGCATAAAATGTGGCCATACCTAACAGGCTGTGTGTGAGACTGCTCCTGCTTTCATTTGGCCTTTCGTTAAGGTAGCGGAGGAGTGGGAGGGAAGGAAGAGTGCAGACAAGAATGGTTTCATTACTTGCTGCTCCTTCTCCTGCGTGTACTTAGTTCCTCCTTAACCTGACATGATTCAAAATGAACTTCATCTTTTTCAAACTTCTTTTAACACATTTGTAAATGCCTTTATAAGATATTTTTCTGTTCTTGAGCCTGAGGTTGAGAAACTATCAAATCTCCTCTGCTGTGCATCTGGGCTTTGCATGAGCAAGAAATGCACGGTTTCCCTTCTAGTGGATGTAATCTTCAGTCAAGCCTTGGCTTTATGAAGTGACTAGGCTGATAATGCACAGCCTACATAATGTACAGTCTCACCCTCATTTGGGGCAGTCCAACATCTTATAAGACTAATTAATGTAACCCTAACTCCTAGGAGAAAGCTGTGACCCAGCACTGCACAGGCCTGACTTCAGGGACTGCTAAGTGCATCAGTGATGTGAATTTGCAGGGAAGGTGTCATGGTGACAGTGAAAGGTGATGGCAAATTTAAAGACTGGTACGTGTTAAGATATTCCGGGGAAGCATATGGGAGCTAGCCACATGACTTCTGCATCTTAATTCCTTAGGTCTCTCTAATAGTTCCGACCTAAAATGCATAAATGATGGTTCTAGGAGACCAATGCTGTGGATTTCAGTCTGCACGAGACTCCTTGCTAAGAAGTTGCCTGGTTTGTTTCCCTGTTGCTCCTGTGATCCGATAGTAATGGTGTCTTAACCCTGAAGGTCCTGGCTGACTTGCTGGGCTTCGGGGAGGTGTAGCTTTCTCACCTGACAGGCGTTCTCCCGGAGAACTGTGGCATGGCCTACTTGGCACATCTTTTACACATGTCATGATAAAAATGGGCTTGTAAGGATTTTCGGTATACTTCTGACAACTGACAGCAGCTTATCAGATTACTTCATTGCTGTGCCTCCCCTTCCCTTTGATTCCCATTCCCAAAAGTCTCGGGCACATTTGCGTCTGGTTTCCAAAGCAGCGTGCCTGAACGTAGCTAAAAAGAAAAGGTACAGCACTCTTCTGTCTTCTGGGGCTGGCTCAGTGACTTGTGCTGTCACTACGGTGCAAAAAACTTCGTCTGCCTTAGCGAGATGTTTGAACCTGCACAGCCTGAGTGTGCGGTTGCTATATATAACCCGCTTATCTTAAGGCTGTGGTGCAGAAGATTTCACAGCCTGTTCCTCTGCAGGGAGACGAGCACACAGCATCCTGGGTCTCTGGAAGGGAAGTGGATGCAGCACAGACTGCGTGGCCGAAATCCTGAGGGCAGCACTGCCCGTACCACTGCTCCTGGCTGGAAGGGGTAAACCATGCACAGGGTATAACTTGCCACTGTGTCCAGAGAGCGCAGGCATAAAGCATCTAATATTGCATGTTCTAGTAATGCTGACTTCTCTGCAAAGGATTCCACTCTGAGCCTTGTTCTTTCCAAGGAAGCTATTCAGTAAGTTGCAGCTGGAGGTCTTTGGATTATTGGGATTATTGTAGTTCCCAAGGATAACAAATTTTATCATACCTGCAGAAGAGCTGTATTGAATGCAGTGACCTTTCTGTTGTTGAATTAGCAATGCTGTGTGTCACCAGAGGGTGCGCCTGGAATGATGAGCTCCCAGGTTCCAGGCAGTATGACTGCAGTCTTGCCTCTCCACCCGACAATGGGAGACTACCTGTACCTTCTAAAGTATCTTTGAAGTCTCATTTTGGCTCTTCAAGTTGTGTTAGGCAGGCCTAACCCAAACTTCCTGAAAACACCCATGACTTGGAAGGTTATTGGTAATGAAGGTCACTTTGAGGAGGGGATTTTCTTACCTTTCTGTATCCTTTCCCTTGCAGGGAAGTGGAAGTGTGGACTTGATGGCTAACACACTTGTTCTGAGCCAGTGTCCCATTCTGATGGATATTGCTCTTTGTAGTATTGTCTGTTCAGTGATACCTAAAAGCAGTCCCCGATGTTCATTCTTCTGATGTGAGTGTTGCTCCTCTGGACAGTAACAGGTGTCGAGAGCTTTGCAGGTTGGCTTCTCAGCAGGGAGTAACCAAAGACGTAGAATCTAGGTGCATTCTGGGGTCATCCCTGTCTCATGCTCCATTTGCTTTCTCACTGATCCAGAGCTTGCACAGACAGAGCAGATGAATGCCTGCTGCTTCGACCACTGCAGCAAGCAGCTGTATTCCAATAGAAGTACCTGCTTGGAAAGCAGAGATTAGTTTTGAGACCGCAAGAGAAAGTTAATTGTGTTGAGACTTGACGGTTCTCCGGAGCGAAATGCTCTGACTCAAGCAGTGGATGTTACATAGCTGACAGGATGCGGTCCAGACCTTTTCACTGTAGATTCTGCAGAAATAATTCTGTCAGCTTCTAGATGGTGGCAAAGCTGATTTATGGGTTGCAAGCAGATTCTGCTATCCCTGAGAGTGGAAAACTTAAGCGATTAGGGAGGGTGGTGCTGGGAAGGTGCAGCCTTCCTTTGAAACTTGCAGGGCACGTGTCTGGTTCTGTATTTTGCTAGATAAAGGCACTTCCCTTCTCCCCCCCTCCTTTTCCCTCACACTACTGCTCTGTAAAATTCTGCATTTCTAGGCTGGTTAGGGAATGTAACCTCAGAGGTAAACTTATGTGTAAATCCCAATAGTTCTGTCATCAGCCAGCAAAATTGCAGCTGATGCATGCCCTTCAAACCAATCCCGAGAGGTCTGAAGCACCGCTGTTGTCCTCATTTGACTCCTGAATTGATCTGAATTTAACAGCCGCAGCAGTGTCTCGATCATGCATTAAACATTGGCGTATGTGTCATGGTGGAGCTCCACAGGAATACAGCGTGTGGGTGTTGCTGAGGAGGCTTTTAAGGACCGTTAGCATGTTGTGTAAATGTTTAGGAGAGACAATGTTTTAAAAGCGATTTAATGGGCCGCACATTGTTGTCGGTCTTGAGCCTGGTACGTCACAGAAATGAGGTATGGTCTGGGGAGAGAAATCAACAGGCTCATTGCCTCAGTGCCTGTGACTCGTACAGGATTTATCCTTATGTTTCCTCTGATCCAATTTGAACATTTGTGTATTTATTGCAGGCCCCAAGATATTATTGTCTTCGTCATTGGCGGGGCAACTTACGAAGAGGCGCTGACTGTCTATAACCTGAACCGCACCAACCCAGGGGTCCGGATCGTCCTTGGTGGGACCACGATCCACAACACAAAAAGGTAATAACCTTATTCTTTACTATGGATCCTGTGTACGTAAAACTGCTGACACGAGCGTGAATTTGCGATGCCCGAGGGATCTTCATTGCACAATAAAACACAGAAATATGTGTAAATGGCCCAAGCCCAGCTCTGCTCATTATGGCTGAGGGACATATTACCAAAGCTGAAGGTTTAATGTGCGCTTTACTGAATTCAAGGGCAGGGAAGTAGATGTGTATAGTTTTTCCTGCTTATAATTCACCATACACTCTAACATGAATGAGAAGCCAGTGCAGCACACAGGAATTCAAAAATGACTGTGGTCTCATTGCTTCTGTTGAAATCTGGAGCAACTGCATTTGATAGCAATGAAGTTAATGTACCTATGATTAGAACTGAGTTCTATGATTACACTGCTAGCAGGCTCTCTGCCGCCCACGAGCCTGCAGAGTATTGGCTGTGTCTTTTGCATTTCTCCCCAGAGAAAGGAGCTTTCCTTATTGGTTTGCTTTACACTCTGAGTTGCCTTTCTTGGGAGGCCAGACAACTGTAAGGACTTAGTCCCTCCAGGAGCTGGGCGATGCCGGGGAGCGCTGACCACGCTGAGCTTCACTGATTTCCTGGGTCACGTCTCTGAAATGTTCCAGGCAGCTGACTGTTGGAGCTGGAAGGGCTGGTGTCAGGCAGTGTCGATGATATTTCGCTTCCCTTGCAGTGAGCTGAATGAGCCATTCTCAAGGGTCTCGATCAGAATTTAGAGAGTCAGATGGCTTGTACGGAAACCTGCAACTGGTTTGCTGTGACTGGCCTCAAATTCCTGGCAATTACCATGAAATATCTGGTTTACAGATACAAATAATATTTCCCAAACCCAAATTATTCATCTGAGTATCTGAGCACGGGTGAAAATTTAGACCACATTGGGGATTTTTTTTGGTCAGCACAGCTTGTTGCTAGCCAAGCAAAGGACCATGAATTCTTTCAGTATGTGCCCTGCTCCTTTCTACTTGCACTGTTCCGTCCCCTTCTGTAAAGATGTTGCCGTGGTCGGGAGCTGTTATCAGGACGAGAGTAACGTCAGGAATGTGACAGGTGACCCACATCTCTCCCATGTGTTGCAGCAGGAAGTGTGGTGAAATATAAGTCCTAGGAGAGCCCCTTGAGTTGTCCAGCAGCTGCTCTGAGCTTCCAGGGAGCTCTAGGCTGGGAGGAAAGGACAGCTTCAACATTACCAAGTAGAAATGCAGGCAAAATACATTCCTAAACAGAAAGGAAAAGTTATGCTTCTTGACATTCAGGATGAAACTTTCAGAGCTGACTAACTTTGGGTGCCTCAACAACGTTCAGAAAACGCACACACTTAACACCACAGGCTTTGTATGTCAGAAATACAGCTGTCAGGCACTTCCTTGATCTCAGTTACTGACAGGTGGACTCAAGTGTAGTGTGTAGGCTAAAAAATGGCTTGGTTTGGGCCATGTATGTGCACTGTTGCTGCAGGAGAGTCCACTGTCATATTTATAACACCTCTGCACTTTTGCCCTTCCTTTTCATGCCTGTAAGGGATCTTCAGGCTCCAAAGCTGCCTACACAGAAGCAGTAACAATTCTTTTGCAAGGCAATCCAGTGGCTTTGATCATCATTTGCTAAGAAAAAATGCCCAAACCCTCCAAATTCACAGTGCCTGCTCCAAAATCTGGCCCTTTCTTTAGCTTAATATCAGATGATTGGAAGGCTCTTTAACTGCTGCTAGCCCAGAAGCAAATTGCTTTTCTGAACTGGGTTACAAAGGCAAGTCTGTATTAGCCCACATATCGACCAGTTCCTGCCCAAATTACCCAGCTTTCTCAACCTTCCACTTTACAAAGTAGCCTTTGAACTAAATCCTGTTTTAGCCAGACCTAGAAATAGTAAGAAAAAGAGATCAGCTGACATACTAGCTGCTTTTTGACTTATGAAAAGAAAGAAATTAAGTAAATTGTCATCTTGCAAGGATACAAAACAAACTGGTTCATATGCAGCCTTACATCCAGTGTAACCTCTTAGTCTACCAATGCATTTTGAGGCTGATTTTAACATCTACCAATAGGCCTGCATCAAACTTTTACCAGCATCTGTGCTGAGAACCTGGATGGTGCTGTCACCACGCCACACCAAATACAAAAAAAAACAGAGTAAGCAATGTGAAGATCTCTGGGATGGCATAGTTTTTCACACCAGATTGGAGGTTGAGACCTGATACACCTACTGTGTATCAGTATAGCAGATTCAGCAGAAACTGTCACTGGGGGGGAAGAGAGAAAATCTCCCAGCAGTGTTTTGTCTAGAAGAAAGAAGCAGGAGGTGGTGAGCAGAACGGATGAGAAAGGATGGTATTAGTTTTAGGCTCCCATCCCAGCTCTGCTGCTGACCTATTAGGTGACGTTAGGCAACTTTCTCTTTGTCTATTTACACCAGAAGGTCTCTGAGCAGGGACTGGCTTTATGAAATTCAAGATTTGCAGCTACGCTGTTGGGCTCTACTTCTTAGATTTGTGCTGTAACGAGTAACATTAGCTAGTTAGGGCTTCTACCGTGACTACGTTTTGGCGCAGTCTCTGAATTATTTACAGAAAAACTAGGATACTGTATCAGAATTTGCATTTCAAAGAATGAAGTGGAAAAAAAAAAGGGAAAAAAAGGGCTGTTGCTTTGTAAGGGCCGACTACTAGAAGGTCCTGTCTGGGAACTCCGGGATGAGGACTGTCAAGGGTCCCGTTCTGAAAATAGCCCTGCCCCAAATGAGTTGCTTCTCCCTTGTGGCTTGAAGCAGATTTCCTTAATGATGAAAGGCCACATCAGCAATAATAAACAACTAGATAGAACTTTCCAGTCAGTAGTCTCGAGCGCTTTTCAAGGGAAGACTGGCCTGCTTAGCTCCTGTATACCGAGGGGGAGCAGCACGTAGAGAGCAGAGCGAGCTGACTCACTCCGGATACCTGAGAAATGAAGAGAAGTTTCCTGTCCGCTGAACGCTAACGGCGATTCTAGCAAAGTGCATGAGGATCACAGTATATCAGCAAGTACACTGAGGCGTCTAATGTGAGGAAACCTAGATTATATGGTGTCCTAACTCCTCCAGTAATCCACTGGCTTTCCTTTAATGAACTGTTGCTTATTTCTGCTGGATTAGGGTTGATATGTCACAATAAACAAGGAGATTTTTATATTAATGCGCTGAGCAGCCCGTGTAAGCACACCAATCCTGTGCTTTCATTGTTCTTACCAGTCCAGCTTAAACTATGATCAACATCTGGGTTTATAGAGTGGGGGATAGCTTAAGGGATATCCATTCTGCTGTTTTACAAGTGGGAGACAAACAAGCCTTCGGGGCTGGTTATGCTGTTAGAGCTATGTATTTGTGAGAAGCTTATTTGTTTAAGATCCGCGTTGTCCGGTGACTACACTGCAACTAGATGCTTAAAAATGTGGGGATGAAGAATACTCTTCTACACAACATTGTGTTTGCAAAGAAGGTCTCAAAGTGGGCATAGGAAGTCCCTGTTAAAGTTTCCTTATGCCATGCAGTGATGTCAAGGAGAACCTGTCCCCGTTGATCTTTATGGATTTATACCAGTAAGCACGCAAAATAAGGGCAGGCATCTAATGACAGTGCTCGTATTCTGAAATGAGGCACGTAGTCAAAGGGATTCCTTATAAATAAATCAGTCTAGAGAAGCTAACAGGCTCTGTGGTTGGAGTTTGTTCCTCTGTTTGAAAAAATCCCAGTGGTTTTACAAGGTATGAGAAAATTTTTTGTTTCTTGTCTTCTCTCCTCTGCCTATAGCAGATAAATCCACGTAGCGCGCCTGTTCCTTAGCCTCTTTCCTGGCGTTACCCCTGGGCAGGCCAGTCAGTCGTGTGGCTGGGATCGTCTCTTCCTGGGTAGAGGGCTACAACCAAGGGTTGTGAGAAAAAAATGCAAGAAAGCAGCTGGGGTGCTGAAAAGTCAGGTGATGAAAGCCAGAGAAATGCAGAAATCCAAAGATTAGAAAATCTCTGAGTTTTGTCTGGAATTGTGCATGCTCAGTTTTGCTGCAGATCAGGCCTTAAGTCTGTCCCATCTCAGTTTGCTTAATTCTTTTTTTTTTTTTCCTCCATTACTGCTAACGGGCAGCCCTCTCGCTGTTCAGTGCATGAGGGTGTACAGACAGGCGTTTGGAAATGCTTTGAGATCCTTTGAGAAACGCCAGCAGGGTGGAAAAACTCTGTTGTTGTCAAGGAATTTTCAGTGTTTTTCTAATCAAACCAGATTGGCTGCCTCTGTTACTTCTGAAATTTTGGCAGCCCTACTAAAAATACTTCTATTATGACTTGATTGTCAAAAAGGTAAGGAAGCCCTCCGGGATGTGTTTTCCTGCGTGACGAGCCGAGGCAGGGCTCGCTGCAGAGCTGTGCCCTGTGCGTGAGAGCCGAAATGCCACATCTGCCCGCTGAGTGCAGCTTCTGCAGCGGGTTTCGGCCGGCGGCTATTCCGCTGCCTCTGGCCACGGGCGGAACCGCTTGATAAATGAAGACCTGAGCGTAGAGCTCCTCTCTGGTTTTGTTTTTTTTTCTCCAGCAATGTAATGAGCTGTAATGGAAGGGCTGGAAGACTGGGGATTATTAATCACGAGTTCTTTAAAAGATACATATGTAATATGTTTTTGAATTATATTTATGGTGAATGTAAGAGTTCATTCTTGGCTTGGTGCCTGACCATAGCAACCTCTGTAATTACCTGCAGGAATCAGATAAATTTGGGCAAAACTGTGCTGGAGTTAAATCTGTGGGATTTCAATAGCTTTCCACTTGGAGGATTTCAAAACACTCTCTAGGTTGCGTTTGGGGGGGTTCGTGTGCTCATACCAAAGTGCAGAATGCAAAGAGCTCTTAAAGTCAGTGGCTTTGCCGGGGCATTAGGGCCGGGAGTGAAAACAAAGAATGTAATTATGGGGCTCTGAGTTTAAGACTTCAGGGAGCCGAAAGTGTTTGGCAGCGCCTCCTAACTGCTGCCCTTCTCTGGGCTGAAAGCTGGAAAGCGGTGCCTCTGGCTTCCCCCGCTTCCCAAAGAAAATTCAAAGTGAGGGAGCTGATTCCTTACTGTTGGCAAACAGCTTTACACCAGTCCCACGGGCAACCAGCTCTGTGGTTTTCCTGCACAGGCAACCGGATTTCAAGGAAATTCTGCTAGGCTTGGAGGAGAAAAGGTTAAAAAAATGATCAATAATTGGCTAAAAATGGAAGAACAAGACCAGGAGGAACATCTGGTGTGTGGGGCTGACTCATCCAGAGCGCAGGTTAAGCACAAACCTGCTGTGACTAATCCGAGGGGATATCTAGCCTGACCCACTTACCCAGTTACGGTAATAGCTCGGCTGCCTCTCGTGTGCCAAACGCCGTCGGGATGCGCTTGGCCGGCGGAGCCCGGAACGGGATACCTGTGCCCATGGGAGGACCGGCAAACCAGCTGTTTGCTGTGGAGGGAGCGAGGGTTTGGAGTAGAGGAGGGATCAGCTCGGATTGCCTTCGTGCTTTTATATTCTCACTCTGACCAGAGTGGCCGCGACCACCGCGCTGGATGCTCGCTCTGTTTCTCGTAGGACCCTCGGGGTCCCGGCAAGTAACAGCGGCCGTGGCACGGTGCACGGGGCACGCTCCTGAGCTCCTGCTCGGCCCGCCACCGCCGTGGGAGCTTGGCTCTTGCATCGGCTGCACCGCGGATGGGGAGACCTGCGCCGCGGGAGCTGCGCGGAGGTGGTCGTCATGCCCACTTCCAAGACCCTTCTGAGGTGTAAAGGGGCAGCGTCTCGCTGGATCTCACCCAAACTTTCCCTCCCTGGCAAACAAACAGGAGTCCCCTTTAAAAATAAAAGCAAGTCATTCTCTGTGAAGAACTCAGTCTGCCTGACTCTAATGCCTAAAAATAAAACTGGAGGAGGGACAGCTCTCTAGCTGTAATCACGGAGCTGAATGACCACAGCACAAGCAGCGTTCCTGCGCACCTCCTGTAAATCAGGCTGCTGCCCTCCCGGAATGCGTGTCTCCAAATGGTGCGCTGTTGAGATCTGGAAATTGGTGCAGGCATTTGCATGAATTTTTATTTTTTGATTTTTTTAAACCCTCACGATTCGCAACCTTGGCAGGTAGACCTATTTTAGGGAAATCACATTTTTGTAGGATTTGTGGTGTATCCTGATTTTTATTTTATTTTTATTTTTATTTTTTTTAAAGGCATTAATGCTCAGATAACTTGATCAGCATATTGAAGGCATGAGTCAACCTAGAAACTGGTAGCACTGTATAGCATCGCCAGAGTAACCATCATCCTGGTAACATATCCTCATTAGATCTTATGTGGGAGCGTTGCTGTGGTTTTGCAAAGCACTCAGCTGCCTCCCAAACTGCACAGACCAGCGGGTGTAAATAACTGCAATGAAGTAATGCCAGCGGGCCAGAGCTTCGTGTTGCGTGCGATCTTCACAGCTCCTTTGCTTCACACATTTCTCGTACAGATGTGTAGGGATGTCGTACGAAGGTTTACTCGCACGTGTCTTGCTCCGGTGTTGTACTACAGCGGTGAGCAGCGGCAAGGGGCAGGAGCGAGCTGTCGCTTGCTGGTGACACTGGGACAAGCTGCAAGCCACAGTCCGAGTGTAGTGCCCGCCGCAGTGCCGTGCTCCTGTTTGGCTTTTGCAGGCAGGAGTGCCACACGAGAGCGTATAAAAGCCTATCATTGGGGGAAAAAAAAAATGCAAGAAGCTTTAAAGCATTATTCTTTCAAAGGGTTTTTTTTTTTTTTCCTCTTGAAAGGATTGAATTAGTCTCAAACCTTAACCCACTTCTAGACCTATTTAGACAACTGTGTTTCCAAGGCTTAGCTTTCCTTGCTCTTGTGTGCTTTGCTGGATTAGCTCCGCTGCGATTTGTGCAGCAGGGCTGAGGCTGCCGGAATGCAGGCGTGATGCAGCTGACCTTGGTTTAGCTCCAACAAATACCACTCTGTACAGATACCTACTTCTCTGCTTGCTGCGCATACCCGTCCACCCAGATACGAAATGAATCTGTGCTCGTGACAGGTGTAAGCCTGGAAACTAAAGTGCCGTGGCATGTTTCAGGGATAAAATTGGCCTTTGAAGACTGCTTGATGACAGAATGGGTGAAATTCATTTTGCAGACATATCAGGGTAGAAATCATCTCTTTTGCTGCACAGCCTAGCACCATGCAGCCACAGTCCCGCATGCAGAGGAAATTCTGTGCTGACAAACAGTCACCTCCGCAGCGGTCGTGGCTTCAGCCATGGCCATACAAGGATTTTAAGACGCTCTGCAAACGTTCCAGAATGGGACTTTCCAGACTCTCAAATGTTTAGCCTAACTGTGCTCCTAAAGACATAATGGGGAATTTTGCTGGGGCTTAAGTGGAAACAGATTTGGGTGAGGACTGAGCGATCTTTTAAATTCAGATTTCAGTATCTCAGTATCTGAACCAGGGCAGGATGCAGAGCCCAGCCTTCCGGACTCCCAGCCGTTTTTGTCGACTGCTGCACGCTCCCTGCCTGCTTCGACCTTTTTTTCCCCTCTGCAGTTGGCCAGCCCCAGCCCCCAGCAGCTGATCTCCACAGGACAAGGTTTTTTTGGGAAGCCCAAATGTGCCTCTGAAGGAGTTGTCTTTTGGTTTTCCTGTGGAACCATTGCTCTGGAACATGGTTGAGCCGTTCGCTTGGCTTTGTCGGGTGAACTAGTGCGTAAGTCTCAGACTGGTGAGTTCCTTGGGGTCTAGGCCCCAAACTCTCGTAGGTTTCCTTGGAAAATCATAGAGAGGAGAGACCGGGATGAAGCTGAGTGTGTGTTTAAGCATTTTCCTGAGTTGAAACTTTATTGAGATCTGACCGAGTTAATGGCTGGTGCCCAGAGGTTTCCATGCGGCTCATCAGTTAGACTGGAATGACGGTCCTTAAAATGCAGTCTAAACAGGCTAGGAGTTGGAGGGAGGGTCGTGCTGCGGATGTGAGCCCTGCGACGAGGCCGCCGAGCTGCAAGTGAGTCACGGAGCGTGACCCAGGCTGCTCCGGGGGCTGCTTTCCAGAAAGCCCTGGCTGTAAAATGCCGAGGATGCCTCAGCAGGAGGTTTCCACCCTGCCTCTTCCTGCCTTATCATCTGCGCAGGAAGACTGAGCGTGAGCAGAAAAACCAGCCCGAACGCCGGCCTTCCTGGCTTTGTTACTGAAAGCCGAGCGGGGCTGCCAGCAAAGCCCAGGTGCTGAGCTGAGCCCGTGAGGAACCGGGAACTCATTCTGGGAGCCTTACCGGTCGTGGCATGGGGAGAGACCAGAGACCTCCTGGAGGGGATGGAGCATTTAAGGGTGGATGGCCATGTTAGGGGAAGAAGTTGGCCTGGTGATCCATGCTGGGCGCCCCAGGTTTTGGTGCCCTGGGTTTTGGTGCCCAGGGCAGGTCACTGCCGTCCCGTAGCTTTGTGCTTTGTTCTCCACGACTGCATTCGTCCTGGCTGGCCTGAGGATCTGTCCCTGGAAGCTGGGAGCTTTCTCCAAGGCTTCCGCTCAATTCTTTTTGAATTGGTGTCTCCTAACTTGAGCTGTCCCAGCCTGAGGTCGCGCTCCCACCTCTCCTTGCAAGCTGCTGGAGGAGTTGGCCAGGCAGAGGGTGATCCATCCACCCTGCGTCCGTCCGTCGGCTGCAGAGGGAAACTGGCCCCAGTGCCAGCTCTCAGGATGCTGCCGTTACGCTGGAGGAGACGAGTCCTGATCTAAGCACCTGCCACGTGCCCTGCAGGGACCATCAGCCCCTGACGCTTCCTCAGCTGCTTGGAGAGGGAGCTGCTGGGTTTGATGTGCACCTGCAGAAGGAGCATCAGCGCTGGGACCGGGATCCCTGCTCCCGGGTGGGCTTTTTGTTGGACCACATGCTGTTGTGGGCAGCTCCTTTCCCTCCTCCTTGCTGCCTTCACCACATGGAGGGAGTGACCGTCCCCCCTCCCGGTGACACCAGGGGGCAAACAGGTGTTTACATAGCTCTGAGGTTGTAGAGCACTGCTTGGTGTTGTTCAAAGCCCATCTGGTTACTTTCTGTCTCTGCGAGTGAAAAGTTGGCCTTCTCTCCACTAACCTGAACTTTGCTCGGCAGCTTCCTCGAGGAAGTTACAGCTTCAGGGTTCCGTGGCCGAAGCACTGAGAGCTCTCAAGTTACACCAAGGTCAAGCAGCAGACGGTGAATCTCAGAGAAATTCCTGTCTCGCCCATCCGTTGCTTCCACAAACTGACCGTACATCTCTGGAGCGGGACAGGACGTTCCTGCACCGTGCTGCTGCCACTGCTTCCCCCGTCCATGCCAGGAACCTGAATGTGCACTAAAAGCATCTGGGCAGTGAATGCTGGCGTTGGCGTCTGCATCGATGAGCCAGGACGTGCCCCAAACTGCAGCACCCTCGCTGTCTTCTCACTCACGCAGCTCTGAACAGGACCTATGGCTGCGTGACTCAAACTGTAACCCGCAGGGGAGCCTGGGAAGAACGCCGCTCCAGAGACAGAGTCTCTGCAGCAGCGCTGGCCTGTGGCTGTGCTCTGCCTTGATTTGTTGAGACATACGGTGTGAGTCCCCAGTGAACATCTAACGACCCTGGCCCAGGCTTTTGTGTGCGTCTCTGGAAGGTGAAGCTGATGGGCGCTGCAGGACCTTTGCTCTGCTCAGTTGTCTGTATATCTTGAGTCCTACTAAATAACCCATGTTGGCTGAACCTCTTGTCTGTTAAATGATTCCTGATACTTCTTTCATAGTGCCACTGAGGTATAACCACTTTCTTAATCTTCTCTGTTAACTTCTGTTTACCTTAAGAAACCAGCACAACTCTGTGCCCGTTTTCTTGCTCCCATGTTGTGAACGGAACAAGTGTTGTGATTTCTTTTCAACAATAAAAATTATTCTAGCAGTAATAAAACATGTTGGATTTGGGAAGAAACGAGCATTGTAATTCTGGAGCAGACCTGGGAGAGGAGGTGGCCAGTTGGCATCCTGCTGGCTGCGGAGCTGGACCAGAAAGTGCTCCCTCTGCTTCCCGTACCTGGGCTCCGGGGACAGACCTCTGGCACGGCTGCTGCCCGCTGCCCCCCCGGCCCCTCTCAGCAGAGGCAGTGGAGCTCCTGTTCCTTCTCCCCGGTGTCACATCCCCCAGCTCGGCTCTGAGGAGGAACCTGAGCGGTAGCACGCTGCTGCTCCGTCCCCGCTGCCAGCTCCTTGCCTGCCCACACCTGGGCCAACCTCCTCCGAAGTGGCACACGGGGCAGGTGGAGACAAGCAGTGAGTGCTGTAATCCCAGCCCCTGCCTCCCGCTGGGGAGCCTCCAGGAGAGACAAGAGGATTTTTTTTTTTTTTTTTTCAAATTTCTTTTTATTTTAGGTACAGGAACTGTGAAAGCAGCACAGGTCAAGAGTCAAAACAGACATCAGCAGACTGGATGCCTAGCTTCTGTCAATGTCTGCTACCAATGAGCAAGGCTCTCCCTTATCTCTTCCCTTCCCATAAATAAATAAGACCGAACCTCTAGTTCCCTGAGAGCTCTGCAGAGCTGCTGTGGATGGAAAGTGCTTGAATTCAGACTCATTTCTCTGGCTTAATTCCCTGAAGCAAGGTCACTCTGAGCTTGGGCGCCTGTCCATCCGAAAATCTCCCTGCAGTGCTGAAGGATTGATGCTTCGTGCACTGCGGAGCTGCTCCAGGGCTCTCGCATGAAAACAGCGGGGTCAGGGCACGGGGCAGGGTTCCCATGCACATCACTGGGGAGCGTTTCCTTCCTAACTCGGGACCGTCAGCCATTGTTTTGAAAGGGATGGGTACTGGCGGGGTTTCCAGTCCATCGCCCTCATCTTACATCTGGGAAGCTGACACATTTTGCCGCTCTCCTCCCTGTGGGATTAACGCCCTGTAATGCTGCAGTCCTTGTCGGGCAGTGGAGTTCGAAGGTGGGGTTGCTGCTGTTGCTGGAGGCAGGAGGCAGAGGTGCCAAGCCCAACAAGGTGTCCGGGCTTGGCTGCTTTATTTGGCCAGCAGGCTCCAATTCTCTAATCAGGCAGCGCAATTTCCTAACAGCGTGTTGTGAAAGGTTGTCCTCCTGGTACCAGATCCTCCGTGGTGGATCAAGAGACTCCTACAGCTTGTGAAGCTGCACCAGCCTTCCCCAAGAGAAACCGCCTCCGGTGTGTTTGATTTTGCAGTCTCCCTGGTACACTTTTTTGCTTACTGGCAAACGCAAGCACTGAAGGTTTGGACCAAGCCCGACACAGAGTCCTTGGGGCCCGTTCCTGCCCCCTACACTGTTATTTTTCCCCTTGCTTGCCTGCATCACGACGGCTCGGAGGAGCAGAGTGCGACCCTGCTTTGCAGAGGCTCAGACCAGCGCTAACATGCTGCGGGGTTGGCTGGCTCGCTTTTGATCAGCGTTGTGCTGAACAATTGGAGCTTCTCAAACCAGAGCTGATGCACAAATTGGAGAGAAGGGGCACAGTGCTGGGCGTGGGGTTTTTTTTCCTGTCTCATTTGGACCTTGCATCCCACCTCAGCCCCCTCGTGCCCGGCATCCCGCGGGCCCTGCTGGCACGGCGCTCCCGGGCGTCGGTGCTGGCCTGCAGGCAAAGCGCGTCCTTCCTCAGAAACGCGGCAAAACCGGGCTCTCAGCTCAAATCCCTGGCTTGAGAATCCTGCTGGGCCGGCAGCAGAGAGAGCTCCGGGGCTCCTGCTCCAACTGCAGCAGGGAGTGAAATCACTCACCAGAGCACAAGCCCCGGCATCAGCGCTGGGGAGAGCTCCGCTGCTGCTGCTCTGGGTGCTCCGGAGGCGCGGAGCGGGGTGCAAGAGGGTGCTGGGCTGCTCCGGTGGGAGCATCCCTGCCGGGCAGGGCAGGGGGCTGCTGGCAGTGTCCCCAGCCCGGTGTGACGGCGCTGGTCCTGCCGGGCTGGCTGGCATCGCACGAACCCCAGGCTCGGGCACCCACTGTGTCTTGTGCCCTGCAGGGAGCTCCGGGTCCCGCTGGAGCGCGGGCTCGGCACCGCAGAGCGGGCTGCGTGCTGGTGCCAGGCGCCTGCGAAGATTTTGCTCGCGAGCTCGCATCAAATGAGTGCGCTTCAGCAGCTGGGGCCTTTGGCTCATGCACCCACCCTGGGCTGCGCGGTACAAGCCGGGGGACTTCGCCCAGGAGTTCCTACGTCTCGTTTGTAACGCCTGCCGAAGCTGAAGCGCGTTCGAAATGTACCCAATCTTTGTCTAAAAACACATATCCCCGGATTGCCTGTCCTCCCTGGATTTCTTTTTAAGTACACACTGGAGCTAAAATTGGACTAGCTTCAATTTTTAGCCCCTCGATTTTGCTGTCGTTTCTTTCAGAGCTTTCTGCCGTGCCGATGAATGCACGGGGCGTATCCAGGATCATTTTAGTGTATGTGGGGTTATTAATTTGCCTTCGGGTGGCCATATAACTTACTGGATGTGGGGAGAAGCAGCTCCCAGGGGCCTTCCTCTGACGTCTTAGGAAGGAAAAGCTGCGGCTCGGGTCTAGGGCATCACGAACAAAAGCCCCCCTGCACCGAAGACTCACTTTCCCAGGGCATTTTCTCATGGAAAAATCACTGAGCTGAAAAGGAAACAGCAGAGCCCTTGGTAGGAGGTGGGACGGCTCTCAGCGAGGCCGGGTCCTTTATCCCGCCGCGGAGCCGCGGCTTTTTGTGGCTCGGCTCGTATTGTTCCCGCGCTCACGGGGGCAACATGGGAGAGTCTCAGCCATTCAACCCCTTGCTTCTCTCCTTGGCACGGGTGACTAATACTTCTGCAGATGGAGATTTATTGGGCAATTGCTAGTCTCCTTGCAACAGGGAAGAGCCTTGTAATTTCTTCGTTTGGCCACAGCTTCAATCTGTTCGAGGGGCAGGGATAACAAGAGGCTACGGATGGAATAATGTCCCTTGCTGTTCTCCGTACCCAAGTGCTGGAATGCAAAGTGCAAGTTGCTGTTCCGTGGAGGATGCGATGATAATAGTCTGGAAAGAAAGGGAGGTGATACCTCTGCAGGAAGCTGAGGCTGGGTGAAATTTTTCGCCAAAACTGCTTTTTCAGAGAAAAATGCAAATGTGGCGGCATTGAAACACTTCGCTAATGTGTTTGGCTGAATTGTTGGGAGGGCGTTGTTTTTTTCAGTATCAAAACTCTGAAGAAACTTGATTTAGGAAACATCAAACTAAAACATTTTGAGAGACATGAAATAAAAAAAAAACCCTTTTGTTTCTAGCTCTTCCTTTCACTGTAACAGAAGGAGTTTAAAACAGCTCAGAAATGAAGCGTTTTGCTCAGCGCGCCGTTCTTTCATCTGCTCTGTGCTGAGCGAAGCGAGGCTCCGCTGGTTTCTGGCCCCGCCAGCGATGCTGCTCCTCACCCAGCGCCTCTGTCCCTGGGGGAGCCCCGCGAGGGATGGGACCCACGACCCATGGACGGATGCCGCAGGTTGCCCGCACCGAGCGGTGGCACCCGAGAAACCCACGGGGGAGCTCCCAGATCACTGGCACGTGGCCTCTGATCAGCGATTGATTGGGAACGAACGAGCCAGGTGAAATGCAACGAGCTCCTAAACCCCTGGGAGTTACCCGAGCATCACGTGAAGCAGCGCAGGAGAGCCCCGCACGCCCGGCAGTGGCCCCGGCGAGCTGCCTCCCTCGGGGACCTGCCCCGGGGGTCCCGGCCAACGCTTCCTTCACGCTGGACAACGCAGGCAGCCAGCGTCACGCGAGGGGCACATCCCTCCCAGCCCGGCCCGCGCACCTTCCCGCGGCATGCAGTGAGGGTCCGCAGGCGCCCGGGACCGGTGTCCCGCTGGGAATGGCCCCTGGGAGAGAAGCCGGCTCCTGTCCCACACGCATCAGGGTGGGCTGGGGGCTTCGTTGCTTGCAAAAGCTCTCCACGGGGTAGGTCAGGGCGTAAAAGCCCTGTTGAGGTCCGTGGGTTTTAGGCTGCTGTGCCGGCCGGCAGTCAGGCAGATGTCGCTGTGTTGGTTTCTGCTGATGTTTCGGCTCCTGTCGCCTCCGTTTGCCCCAGCCCTGCACAAGGTGTGAAGCTCTGGGTGGTTTCCAACCCCACCAGGTCCTCGCTTGCCATCTTACTGCTCCCTATAAACCCCGTCTGCCCTGGGATCGTCGGTCTGCGGTTTCCCAGGCCAAGGCCCACCTCACGTCCCACTCTGGTTCCAACCTTCCCCTCCTGTGCCGTCTTTTTGGTCTTGAGCTGTTTGCAGAGCTGCCCCGTTCGTTAGCTCTCTGCAAATTTTGTCAGCAGGCTGATTTCCTCCCCCTTCCACGTCATTAATTTAGAGATGTTAAGTAAAACTGGACCCCTTCCACATCATCAAATCAGAAATGTTAAATAAAACTGGACCTCTGGGAGGAAAGGCATGGTAGAAAGGGAAAACACACTGCAGGAGGAACACGTGGATGAGGCATTTCACTACAGGAAAAAAATTCCAGAACCCTTCCAAACCTGTCTGTAACTAAAATAACCTGCAGGGCCCTGTTTCTCCATTGCGAGGAGGCTGCTTTACATCAGACGGGCTGCGCTGCAGGGTGAGGGCAGAGGGAATGCCAAATCTGCAGCTGCTGTAAAGCACCGGTGAAAGCCGCCGCTGAGAAGGAGAGCTGGCCTTGGGGTGGGGATGCGGCAGGTACGGTGGCTTAGCAGGGGGGTGACACCGGTTGCACCTGTACTGGGCCAACCTGGAACGCGCCTTGAAGTTAGGCCGCTATAGCGGTGCTCCGTACGGGAAACGCTGCACCGGGAGCGGGCATCGCTCTCTGCAGGTCTTGGGTCCGCTCCTGGCGCTTCCTCTGACTGGTTGGGTTAACTCTTTACCACCGCTGTCCTCACTCATCTTCAGACGTGCCTTGACCCCAAGTTCCCAGCTGCCGAATGTCTAGCTCCTGCCTAGCCTCAGCCAGGCTGCTCTCCCGATGAGGTGGGCTGCAGCTCTGCGAAGGTCTGAGGTCTCCTCCTGCAGGCCACGGGCTGTCGGATCCTGCTCCAGCTCCAGCCCTGGCTCCCGTTCCGGCTCTGAAGAAGCCGCAGGAGGACTTAAGGCACTTCAGCAGGATGCGGCCCCAGCCCGACCCGCTCACAATTACAGGCGTAAGCGCTTCCCTGGCCAGGAGCCTGTCCCTCTGCTGCCTTTCCCAGCCCCTCCCTGCCCCATCTCGTAAACCCGGAGCTGCTGGGAGCGGGCAGAGCCGCGAGCCCCCCAGAAGCCAGTCGTGCTGCTGGCCTGGGCCACCAGACCCTGCACGAGTCCTGCGGCACAGCGAGGAGAGCCGAGCCACGGCCCCGCAGGAGCCGCCCGCGGCCCCTGCCCAGTCCGTCCCAGCGGGGCGAGTTCTCCCACCAAACTGACCCCTTCCGGACGCGGGTGCTGTAATTGTCTTCAGAGACGAGGAAAAACACGTGCCCTAATTAAACTCAATTCATCTTCTAAGCAGCAGTTTCACACTTGATATCCAGAAGCAAAATTGTGCAGGGGGGCGTGGGGGGGGTGTTAAATACAGAAATAAACTGAGGGTGTTTGTTGTTCTGCTTTTGCAGCAAGAAGATATTTTGGTAACTGTTTGTTATGAATCAACACATCATAGGGGAGCAAAACTGCAACATCAGGGCTGAGCGGAGCAAATAGGATGTTTGAGGACAGCAAGCAGAAGGCCAAAAACACGAATTTAGAACGAGGTTCTCTTCGTTTCACCTGCATTTTCCAGGTCCTCTCTCCCTCTTGCACCTTTAATAACAGTGGTGTTTTTGTGCCCCCTGTAACCAAACCCAGAGCCGCGATGCCAGCAGTTCCCCGCGTGCCCACTGTTCCCTGCTCCCCGAGAAGAGACGGGCAGCTGCGGGCGCGGTGTGCCCGGGGAGCTCGGCCCCGGTTCTGCCCCCTGCATGGGGTCTTGCGCCAACCCTGGCTCCGGCTCCTCCATGGCCTCCCCTGGCCACCGTCCCCTGTGCCAGAGGCGCACAGAGCCCCGGGAGACCCGCGCTCCCGCAGACCCTCCTGCAGCGCTCCGCTGCGGGAGGCTCCTTGCGCCCAGAGTCAAAGCCCTCGCACCAGCAGGGCAGCGCCGAGAGCCCTTGCGGAACCAGCTTGTTGGACTGCAGCCTGATCTTATGCAAAAGAAAGCAAAAGGTGGGGATTTGGGGGCGGTTTGTGGAGCAGCAAGGAGTTTGGGGATGCTGGAGAGACCGTGCCGCACCGCCGAACGCGCAGCATCCAGCAGCAGGAGCGCAGCACCCTGGCAGCACCCAGCACCCGCAGCGGGACCCTGATTCCAGCACGGGCTCTTCGGAGCAACAAGGTACTACAGGAGCGATCGTCGTCATTTTGTAGCACTATAATCTAAACATTTCTGCTTCTGCCTTGCCTGCTCACGCCCAGGGGGCTGCTCCCAGCTCGGGGCCACGCATTGCTCTTTCCTGCGGTGATGTTTATGAGGTAATCCTGATGTATCCTGCAACCACGATAAAAAATACGCTGCTACCGAAAATCCGAACTGGGAAAACAAATCGTCCCAGCATACAGGCTAAGCAAAGGCTGTTAAACTATGGGTTGAGTTCATTAGCAGCTCATAAAGGACTAAGTTCTTCCATTAGCTATTCCGGTGTGCGAGATGCTGTGGTTTCACTGGGGGCTGCCTGCGTGCGTCTCTGGGCACGAGGCCATATTTACTACGAGCGCAGATCACAGGACAGCCAGGGCTCGCCGCAGCCGTGGCCGTGGCCGTGCGGACGTGCCCTCTCTCCGCGTGCCGCCCAGCCCTGCCTGGGGCAGATGCGGCTCGGGGAGGCCACAACCTCCCCGTCGCCAGCCCACCGAACCCCGCGCAAGCGCTGGCCGGGTCACTGCCGGCAGTGGGGCAGCCTCTTTCAGGCACGGAAACGGGAGCTGGACTCCCTCCTATCTCCCTTCCTTCCACGTAAGTTGTTGATGTTTCCAGTCCTGAATCACCGGTCGCATCCTATCCCAAGGTGAGTCACTGCCGTGCGGCTGCCCGCAGGCTGCTGCAACCAGCTACGCCCCGCGGCTTTTCCGACGCAGTCTGCAGATTTCAGCTCGAGCTCAGTTCCTCCTCCTGGGACCCAGTGTGCTGGTGCCTTGCCACGGGCAGATGCAGGGTGACTTCCCCCGCACGAGGCAGAGCTGCCAGGGATGGTTATCTGCATCGCATGAGAGCCCAGTGCTGCTGGGCGGCTACAAAGCGGCATTTATGATTCCTAACATTTCTCGTGGTTTTTCAAAGCCCCTCTTGCTGCCAGGACGCATTGATTGACGGGGGAGTGGGAAGGGCCGTTCATTGGGACCTTGAACAAGGGTTAATTAGGCTCAGGAGCTGCAGGAAGGACCCGCTGCCCTTTCCTTTGGTCCCGGCAAGACGTGACCAGCGAAGGCGCGCTGGGGCCAGAGCCGCGCCACAAAGCAGCCAGGAGCAGCAGCCCCCATGCGTATTGGTTTCAAAAGCCATATATATAACATATATATGTGCATATATAACATATATACATAACCATCAACACCGGGCTGTCCTGACCATCCTGAAGGAGGTCACCGGGGAGGAGCGGGCCCCCCCCGGCACAGCGCTTGCCTCCAAGGGCATGACGAAGCTCTCCCGCTGCTGCCGGGATGCTGCCATCTGGCACTGGACGGCAGCCACCGCTGGGGTGCTCCATAGGACCTGGCCACTGAAAACAGGACGTGAAGAGTGACAAGTCCAGTCGGGAGAAAAAATGTTATTAAACAAATTGGCACGCTCCGTCGTGCAGCAAGAGACCTTGCAAGCTGCACCGGGGGCTTTAGGTGGTCAACTTCTGCTACAGCGAGCGGGACTCAGCTCCGTCCCTCTGCCATCACACCTCACAACACGGGCAAGCGGAGAGTCCTGCCCCTGGGGGGGGACAGCCCCAGCACCAGGGCACGCTGGGGCACCCAGCTGGGAAGCAGCCTGGCAGAAAGGCCCTGGGGGTGCTGGTGGACACCAAGGTGAGCCTGAGCCAGCAGCGTGCCCATGGGCAAAGAAGGCCGATGATATTCTTGGCTGCGTTAGGAAAAGTGTCGCCAGCGGGTCAAGAGAGGTGATCGTGCCCTCTGCTCAGCACCAGTGAGGCTGCACCTGGGGTGCTGGGTCCAGTTCTGGGCCCCCCCGGTACCAGAGAGACCTGGACATCCCAGGCAGAGTCCAGTGCATGGCCACCAAGATGCTGAAGGGCCTGGAGCACCTCTGCTGTGAGGAGAGGCTGGGAGCTGGGGCTGCTCAGCCTGGAGAAGAGGAGGCTCGGGGGGGGTCCCATCCGTGTCCTAAATCCCTGCAGTGAGGTGCAGAGAGGCCCAGGCTCTGCTCAGTGGTGCCCAGTGCCGGGACAGGAGGCACTGGGCACAAACTGGAGCACAGGATTTCCCCCCTGGCCATCAGGTGCTGTGCGGGTGATGGGGCACAGGCACCTGGAGGTTGTGGAGTCTCCTCTTGGAGGTCTCCAGAAGCCACCAGGACGTGGCGCTGGTCACCCTGCTCTGGGTGGCCCTGCTGGGGCAGGGTGGGACCAGAGGGACCCAGCCAGTACGGGACCGTGCGGTTCTGTGACTCTGTTGCTCTCCCCCACTTCTCCAGCACTGCCCGCCCGCCGTAACCCAGCGGTGCCGGGCAGGGGTCCCTGCTGGGCTCGATCCTCGCGCTGCAGCCGCCGGCCCCCGCTCCCTCCTCATTCCACAGGAGGCAGCCGCGCCGCATCCACCGAACCCGGCGTCCCTCAGCAAAACAGCCCAGCACCTGACATCGCTACAGCCACTGGAGAGAAAAACGGAAGCGATACTAAAGCATTTAGCCCCTTCCTAACTCCACATCAAAATCATCCAGAAAAAAAAAAACAACATTGTCCTCATGGTACAAAAGGGGGAACTGAGGCACAATGAAGGCAACTCCCAGCTCTGGGCTGAGCCCTATGGAATTCAACCAAAGGCTGCCCCGGCTCCGAGCCCCTCCGAGGGCTGGGCGGGCGCTCGTTGCACTCGCCGGTGCAACCAGCGCGTCCTCCAGCTCACGAAACCAACAGGGCAGAGCACGGCAGAGAGGGCAGCGTCTGAGCAAGGACGCAAACCGGCCAGCCCCTCACTCACACAAGCTCTGCTCCAAGCGTTCGGCCACTGCCTGTGCTTCCACCGTACAACGCTTTAAAAGATGCTAGCAGCACAGCTCAAGTGCATGATCAGTATTCTCCACGCATTAATTCCAGTGTACTCGGGTTAAAATACAGTCTGCCATTGGCAAAGTGTGGGAGTGTGCCAGACTAACGACTTGGATGGAAAATTTTCACCATAAAGCAACCAACTGATTAACTGATCAGTGATTGATCAATCTATTTCTCTCTCTTGTTAGCCATCTAGTTCTGAGCAGAACTGTTTCACCCTTTCTCTTTTTCATTCCTTTTTACGCATCTCGCTCCCTAACCCCATCTATGATCCCATGCTGAGAGTTCTGGACTTGCAGGACCTGCTGAAATATGATGGGGGAGAAAAAACAAGCAGAAAAAGGGTATTTCTAAAAAAGCCAAGCACTCCCTCAGCTCCGGGAAGCCATGCCCTGGATCTCACTTGCTTTCTGCAGTGTGGGTCCCTGCTGCCAGGTGCTCAGTGCTGGGTAATGGGCCCTCCCCAGCCCCCCCGGGGCTCCCTTCTTCTCCTCTCTGCAGCACTCATTAGTTGTACTTCTAGATATCAGCCACTTTCGGGGCAGAAAACCCTTCCCGTGCCACCTGGCCACTTTTCCATGTCCCAGGAAGTTTTGCAGCGACCTGCGACCCAGCCAGGAGCGGGGCTGGGACGTGGGCACCCGGCAATGCCAGCAGCTCCGGTGCCCCCGGCCCCGCTCCCCGCACACGCACGCACCCAGACACACGCGCACCCGGACGCACACCCCAGCAGTGAGTCAGAAACAAAGAAGAAAACCCTCGTGGGCTGCGATTCGCCCTTTATTGTGAACTCCAGACGTCATACGCGCACGGCTATAGATGGAGCTCGGGAGCCCAGGCCAGCCCAGTGCAAGCCCACGAGAGCTCAGTGATGGTGGTGGTGGTGCTGGCTGGCGGGGGGGGACGCTGTGTCTGCATGGCTAAGGATGTGTTACAGAGGCGGGCTGGTCTTCATGTAACTGGAGAGCGTCTGTGATCTACAAAGGGCGAAGACAGAGCGGGAGTAAGCGGAGGTGCCCTGTGTATTTCCCAGCCACGCTCTCCCCGAGAGGAGGCCGCCAGGAGCCCCTCTCTGCTCCCCCCCCCCATCTCCCTCCATCTCGGCACACCAAGGAATGATGAAAAAAAATAATTCTGCAAAAAGGGTGAGTCGAATCGGTTCTTCTCTGGGGCACGGTGGGGCAGGGGAGGCTCCCGGATGTTTTGGGGAGGGGGGCTTGTCTCCTGGTTGCCAGTTGTTCGCTTTGCCTCTGCTCCTTCTCCCTGCCACAACCCCTTGCTTTGCGAGAAAATAAAACCAACCGGATCAAAACAAAACCAAGCCCAGCACCGTCTTCCTCTCCCCTACTGCCCAGCGCCTCTCCTTCCTCTCGAATTTGCCAGGAGATACTATTCACGTTCAGCGCAGAGCGATGTAGGCAGGCAGTTTTCATTTTTGATCACAAGGAAGCGATAAAATCCAGACACCATCTATCTGTCGGGCTGTGTCTGCTCTGCGCCCATGGATCTTACCCGCGTCTACGAAGAAATCCTGAATATAAACCCATACATAGATTTCGCCTCTAGGATTAATTGTTGATAAAAAGCTCTAAAATGCAATTTTCACTGCAGTAAAAAAAAAAAATCCGTTAGTTGAAATTCTCCCCAGCACCCCCCTGTTCCTCTTTCCACCGGCAAATGCGTGTCGTGTGAGGCGAACACAGCCCAGCAGCCTTTCTTATATAAGGCACGGAGTGAAACCCTGCCTGCGATGTTTGCATCGTCCCCCGGTGTTATTGTTGTTGCTCCATGTCTGCGGCGGAAAATCTGTGCAGAGTGAACGGAGCAAAGCACCTCGGCGGCGGAGAGGGGCAAGGGGAGGGGGAGCAAAGTTGGGCAGAGAGGGAGGGGGGAGAACCGGAGTGGGAAAGCATGAATAACACCATTTTCCCCCATTTTCTGCCTTCTCCCTTTGTGTTAGGGGCAACAGGATGGAAACCAGCAATCTGCGCAGCCCGAGAAGGTTGGCTGGGTGCGGAAATTTTGCGGGAAAGGCATTTTTAGGGAAATCTGGAAAAACCGTTATGTGGTTTTGAAGGGAGATCAGCTTTACATCTCGGAGAAGGAGGTAGGCTCGGTTTCGTTTTCCTCTCCCTTCCCCCCTTCTTCCCTTTGCACATGAAAAGCGCGGCGAGCCCCGAGCCCCCCGCAGCCGCCCTGCACCGGGGGCCAGGGGCCGGCACCGGAGCCTGCCCGGGGCTCCCCCGGCTGGAAGCCAGCCTCGCACAGCCCCTCTGCCCTCGTGCTTTCTGTCCCTGAGCTACAGCACAACAGGGAAATTCAGGCAGGGGGTCACCGGCGGCTGGAAACGCACCCCCGCGGCTCCCACTCGGCCCCTGGCGGGCTGGGGTCTGGGGCTCGCTGTAGGGTTTACGTGAGATTTAATGGGATGCGACTCGCAGCGGGGACCCGGCTGTCCTTGCACAGCCGTCTGCCTTAGTTTTGTCTTGATAAATTCATCAGGAAGGAGCCCCCGGGCAAGAGCCCTCCTCCCTCCGAGTCCTCCTTAAAAACCCACTGCGAGAGCCATGCCCGCAAGAAGAGGCAGGGGCTGCTTGGAGGCAGGCTGCTGTGAGAGCGGACAGGGAAATTGGGGTAGAAATACCCCGGCCGGGTCCGGTCTCAGTGGGTCCCCTCCCGTCGGTGGAGGTGACCTCTGGCTGGTGCTGCAGGGCTGGGGGCTGTTCGGCGGCTGCTGCCTGGCCCGGCTTTATCAGTTTAGGATTTGGAGAGATAACAGGGTCCTGAGTGCAAGCATAATTTGATTTAGAGGCTAATTGAGTCACGGGGCACAGCACAGTGCAGGTGGATCGGGGTTGTTAGAACACGGAAATAGCCTAAAAGCGGCCTGAAAGCCCAGGTCACACTTAGCCACGTGTTGGCATTTCACAGCTCACTTCCGCCGATCTCTTCGCCGCTGCAGAACCAGAGACACGGGCTTGGGGAATAAACGCTGCCTGGGTTCAGTGCTCAGGTGAAGAGACAAAATAAACAAGAGGAAGGTTAGAGACTGTAGGCAACTAAACCCGTGATGAATCTACAGATATATTTATGGATGGGAAAAGTTAGATGGAAAGATGGATGCAAGAGGGACGCAGTGAGTGGTTGGCAATCGCTTTCGATTTGCGGTCCTCCAAATTTTCCAGAAGTAATGCAGACTGGAGAGCTTGTATTTCTCAGCAGCAGGCCTGCTTGTCTGGCATGACTCTTACAGCAGCTCTCACACCTCTGGGGCCGCAGATCCGAGCTCAGAAACTGCTAGACAGGCTGGTGACATGGCTGGAAGGATTTTACCTGCCGCGGGGCGTGCCACCCGTCTGGGCCGATGGGTTTTCTGTGCAAGGGCCCCGATTCAAGGCAGCACGGAAGCACGTGCTTGAGCAGAAACATGCTTAAGCCTGGTTAGCTGGACTGGACCCGGGGCTCGTGCTTCAGAGGAAGAAAAGTAACCATGAGCAAGTCCAAACGGCTCGCACAGAGCTCCGCAGCGGCTGTCGGCACGGTGCGCTCCCTTCGGCGGTGGGCGAGCCCTCCCCGCGCTGGGAAGCGCTCTGGATCTTGCCTGGGAAAACAAGAGCGCTTTCCAAAGCCCCGGCCACCCCGAAGTCCCCAGCTGGACTGCCGCTGGCTGCGGTGCCGCTGGGCTGCACCGGACGCCCAGCGCTGCCGGGTGGGTGGCTGTGTCGCTCTGCAGTGCCCCAAGTCTTTGAAGGGTGGAGAATAAAGAGAGAGCAAAAGGCTCTGCGTGGCTGAGCAGCAGGAAAGCCTGGGCAAGCGAGGATGCATTCATACAGGAATCACCACCAGCGAACATGTGCAGGAAAAAGATGTCTGTCTGTCCGTCCGTCCCTCCCACGCACATCTTGGTAGCTACCTCTCTAATTAACATCTGCGTGCTCCGAGTCCCGAAGGGCACAGGGCTGCCTGAGCGGCCACGGGGTGCCAGCTCCCAACGAGGAGCACTTGTGGTGGTTTCAGGGAGCGTGCTTTTATTTCTTTACGGGGAAAAACACTACTGTGTGTGCAGCTGAAGCAGCGCTGTAGCTGTATGCGCCTGAGTATGTGTGTGAAGGGCCATAAATAACACGCGGCAGTGACTGCCTATGTCTTTATATGGAAGAATCCGTGGTGGTGTAGAGAGGAGGTTGCAGAGGTAACATCTGGCCGTGTGCACGTGCACTGAAGTGACTCCGTGCCTGCGGGAGCGAGGAATACGCCCGTGTCACTGGCTCCGGCTTCTCCGGGAATCTCCACGCAGGAGGTGGCTCCGGCCACTGGGCTGGCGGGGCACAGCCTGGCTGGGCGAACACGCTCGTGCATGCATGGACAGAGGGCACACGTCTGGTGTGTGTGCACAGACGTGTCAGGTGTGTGTGTACAGACATGTCAGGTGTGTGCACGGACACGTCTGGTGTGTGCATGGACATGTCAGGTGTGTGTGTACAGACGTGTCAGGTGTGTGTGCACAGACGTGTCAGGTGTGTGTGTACAGATGTGTCAGGTGTGTGTGTACAGATGTGTCAGGTGTGTGTGCACAGACATGTCAGGTGTGTGCATGGATGTATCAGGTGTGTGTGCATGGACATGTCAGGTGTGCCTGCACGTGTTAGCTGTGTGTGCATGGATGTGTCAGGTGTGTGTGCACAGATGTGTCAGGTGTGTGCACGGACGTGTCAGGTGTGTGCATGGACATGTCAGGTGTGCCTGCACATGTCAGGTGTGTGTGCATGGATGTGTCAGGTGTGTGTGCATGGATGTGTCCAGTGTGTGCATGGACATGTCAGGTGCGTGCCTGGATGTGTCAGGCGTGTGCATGCACGTTTCAGGCATGTGTCTGGACATGTCAGGTGTGTGCATGGATGTATCAGGCGTGTGCCTGGACGTGCCAGGTGTGACTGCCTGCTGCTCTGCATTTCCAAGACTTTCTGCCCAAAGGCGGCCGGGTTTCTGAACAGCAAAAGCCTCAGCAAAGCCGGCAAAAGCGCTCGCACACCGGCAAGGGCTGGGCCCTGCCGTGGGAGCCGGCGCTGCCCCGTCCGCAGGTCCACGCGTCCTGCAGAGCTCAGGCTCCCTCCCCGCGCTCGCTTCCCTGGCAGCAGGCGCCTGCAGCTCCCGCAAAGGGCTTAATAAATTGGGATTTGTCTGGCAGAACAGGACGGAGCCTCTCCTGTTTGTTCACACACCAGATTATGCCCAGTGCAGAAAATGGAGCCACGGCTGGGTTGCGCCGATGAGCGGCATGGGAGGCTCTTCTCTGCTCTGGAGAAGGCTTCCCGACTTCGGAGTCGCTGCTGGTGGGGCTGCCGGGGCTCCGGGTGCAGCCACGGAGGGAATTACACAGCGGAAGCCTCGAGGAGACGTGAACAGAAAACTCTGGTGGAAGTGGCCACGAGGCAGGTGGAATCCCTGCAGCGCGAGCACTGACGGGTGAGGAGGCTCAACCGGCTGCCTCAGCAAAAGATCAAAGTCCTCTGCTATAAATTATTTTTGCTCCATCAAAGCCGTCGGAGCAGGGTGGATTTGGTGGAAGGAGCTCACGAGCTGACTCGCACATTAACCTCGGTGTTTCTTGTCAGCGCCTCTCAAGCTCAGCGGCGGCTCTAGAACGGCAGGCGGGTTGTCAGCGGGTAAAGTGGGTGCTGCTCCCGCTCGGAGGCGGCGGAAGGGGTTAAACCCCCGCGCTCCCAGTGCTGTCCCCAGCTCTGCACGAATTCAAACCAGACATTTATTTACCTTTGCCTGAATGCCTCCATGGGGCAGGCAGGGCTGGGTGCGCTCCTCTCCCCGGGCCGCAGGGTGCTGGGTAAGGGGGGTGCGAGTCCCGCGCTGCGGGGTCTCTGCTCTGGATGCGGAGCTGCTGGGAGCTGAGCACTGGGCTACTCCCTGCGGGCTCTGGAGGGACAGGGAGAGGTTCCCGAAGGGCTCCCTCCTGCAAGCAGAGGCACGCTGCCGAAATCCCACCGGCACCCCACGCTGGGAATCCCCATGCTTGTCCAGCTCCCTGCCTGGGAACTGCACCTAGAGACTGGCCCTGGTTTCTTACTCTGGTTAGGAGAAGATGGGAACGCCTGATAAAAGCCTGGGCTTTCTCCCTGGCAGAAACCAAGTCTGTAAGGAGAGGAAATGAATTTTATTAGCCCGGCCGATATACCTGGACAACGCAGGCAGGGCTTTGAGCTGTGTTCTTGCATTAGGGCTGTGTTCTTGCATTATGGTGAAAGCCACCGTAACCCCCCCGAAACCTTTCGCTCTTCCAACCGTGCACCAAAATGGTAGCTGGGGCTTGCAGCCCTCGTTCAGGGCTGTGATCCTGCACAGGGCTCTGTACCCCGGCTGCAAGCCGAACTCTGTGAACTCATGCAAAAAAAAAAAAAAA
>VXAL01011479.1:112228-131218 GCA_013399475.1 Chauna torquata
GGTGTGTGTGTGCTGTGTGTGTGTGTGGTACACGTGTGTGTGTTCTGGGTGTGTGTGCGCTGGGTGTGTGTGGTGCAAGTGTGTGTGCTGGGTGTGGGTGGTGCACGTGTGTGCTGGGTGTGTGGGTGGTGCACGTGTGTGTGCATGTGTGTGTACGTGTGTGTGCTGTGTGTGTGCGCTGGGTGTGTGTGTGCTGGGTGTGTGCGTGCATGTGTGTGTTCTCTGCATGTGTGCGCACGTGTGTGTGCTGTGTCTGTGTGTGTGCGCACATGTGTGTGTGCATCGGTGTGGTGCACATGTGTGTGCTGTGTGTGTATGTGTGTGCTGTGTGTGCATGTGAGTGTGTGCATGCATGTGTGCGTTGTGTGTGCATGGGCATGTGTGTGTGGGGTGTGTGTGCATGTGCACAAGCGTGCACATGCGTGTGTGCAGAGCAGTGCCCAGAGTTCCCGTGTGTGGTTCACGCGTGCGATGCCACCTGCAAGGCACCGATGCTGCTCCCGTGCAGGTGCCCCTCGTGCCCGCGGTGCCGCGCCGGCTTCACGGTCTGAGCGCTCCTGCGCGCAGCCGGGCACGTCACAGGGCTCTGTGCGGGGTCTGTGGGCGGCGGGCACATAAGATTCGCCGGAATCCGTCATGCCCGCAGCGGCACGCTGTGTACGTGCCGGCCTGGCGCGTAAACCACGGCTTTCGGCTGGCCGAGCACGGTCGGTGCCCGCGCAGCTGGCACCTGCTGCCCCTTCCCTCCTCTGCCCTCGTTCTTTGAAGCCTTCCTCCCTGCCCACCTTCCTCCCGCTCCTGCTCGGCTCCACGCTTTGTAGGGCAAGGTGGAAATCCTCGGCAGGTGGAAATCCTCGGCAGGTGGAAAGCCTTGGCACGCCGCCTCTGCGGTCTTGGTGGCTCCGTCCTGTGCAGCTGCAGGGGGCAAAAAGCGCAGGAGGCAAAAAGCGCAGGGGGCAACGCTGCCCGATCTGGCTCTGGTCCCGCGCCCAGGCTGGCACGGGGACCGGAGCATCGGCTGCAGGGTGCTCCGAGAGCTGGGTTTCTCGTAGGCTCAGGGATGACTCGGGATGGAGTGGGTGGCAGCTCTCAGCCACAGGCCCCTCGTTAGCGCGGAGCAGCGATCTGGCAACGCTCAGGCCCCGCCGCGTGCACGGGATCCCACCTTAGCCTGCTTTTAGCTAAACTGCGCGGAGATTTCTCTGCCTCGCTGGGCGGCAGAGCTGCTCGGCTCGGGGAAGTGAAACGCTCGCCTCCGCTCGCAGGGAACGGGCTGGCCCAGGCTGCCCGCGTTTGGCTTCGCTGAGAAGCTGCAGGCTTCCCCTTACACCCCGAACCTCGCTGCGGCCTCCTGAGCGTCTCGCCGCTACGTCACGCTCGGGGTCTTGTGATTTTCTGCAACCTTCCGCATTTGCGCTGAGCCCGTCTCATCGCAGCGGGGAACCGCTCGGGCAGATCCCCACCAGAGGGGTCTGAGGGGAACCGCAGAGCTTGCCCTGGTGACCCGGCGGTCGCCCTTCCAGAGCACAGCCCTCATCTGGGGCACGGCGCTCAGAGCTGGTGAAGCTTGAACTCTCCGTCCGGCCACCCAGAGGGCCACGTGAATTAATTTAAGCCACATTCGGGGCCCTGCTGATGCCAGGCGGGTCTGGGGAGCGGAGGCTTTGCCGGGAGTGGGGTGCAGCCAGGCTGAGCCTCGCGGGGAGGAGCTGCACGCCGCTGCTGGGACCGACGCGGCGCGGTCCTTTCAATGCAGAGCTCCGGCAGCACCGGGAGGGCAGGAGCTGGCCATCCAGGGGGTGTGAGACCCGGGGAGACCTTAAGGCAGGCTAACGGAAGGCTCAGGAGCCCCAAAATGCCCAGGTCTGCCGGGACTGTCACGCCTGCCGATGGGGAACGTGTGGCGAGGGAAACGAGCTTCGGCGGGGCACGGAGGGAAGGGGCTGGGAAGGAGGAGGATGGAAGGAAGCGTGGCCACGGTGCTCCCATCACGGCTGGCGTCAGCAGGGACCCTGGGCCCGGCCAGCCCAGGTCTCCTGCAGGGTGAAAACCCACGCGGTGGGCAGGATTGGGCCCATCGCCCCGCAGGGAGGCTGCTGCTCCTCTCCCTTGAAGGAGCCATGGGACAGAGGGGCTGGCGGGCCCTGGAGAGCCTGTGTGAGCCATCTGCCCTGCAATCTAGAGCGCAAGGGACACACTGGGGATGGGAACTGTGCTCAGAGGAGGTGCTCAGCCCTTCCCAGAGCTCAGGTCTTTCCTTAAAGAGTTTCAGCTTTGGCATCCGAGACTAAAAATCACCCCTCGCTTTCAAAAATCCGTGCTCGAGCTACGCTTGGTGGAGATGAAGAAAACAAACAAGCAAACAGGACAGTCACAGCGAATCTCCAGCTGCAGGATGAACTCAGACGCAGAGCCGCACGCCGAGCTGCGCTAGGTCACCCTGACATAAATGAACACCAGCGCTGCTCTGCTGCCCCTGCCGTTCCCCTTACAAACCGTGCAGGGTGATGGAGAAACCGCGCTGCATCCCTCCTGCTGAGAGCGGGCACCTGAGTTCCTTCCTCCTAAAGGTCTCCAAAGCGTTCTCCAAAGCCCTGTGTGTTGCCTGGCTGCACCAAGCCCAAGCCTCTGCCGGTGGGAATCAGGAGAGCCCCCTCCCAGCTCCGAGCCTGCCCGGTTTGCCGCGGAAATGCTGCGGTGTTTGCAGCAGCCTTGGGGGAATATTGCGCAGCACGTGCAGAAGCACCTTAGCTAGGTCTGTGCAGACCCAGCACAGAGCTGAAGGATTTTGTTTGCATGGCTCCAATCTCACTGAAAATGCGGAAGGGGGCAGCCACCCTGCAGGGTTGTCACCCACCTCCTAGGTGAGGGGGATTTCGGCTACGCGGTTCTGGCAGTTTTGAGTGTCTTTAGGGCTGCTGTGGTGGTTTTTTTTTTTTTTTTTTTCTTTTTTAGCCAGAGGGTGGGCTGCAGGACTGTCTTCAGGTGTCTGCCTCTGAGCACTCATCCTCTCCAGCCTCTGAGGTTGCTCTGTTCCATAACTCGTGCCCACCACCTCCTCTCTTTTGGCCTCGATAGCCTCTTACGAAGGACAAAGGAGCTGGCTGGCACTTCTGAAGCTTGCCTTTCACCTTCCTTCTCTCTACATTTGCTGTTTACACACTGCGTGCTCTGTTATTTTCCCTGATGCTTACTCCTCTGCCTGTACATCGCCGTGCATGGGGAATCAGCCGGCAAAGCCCCGCGTGAGACAAGACCGCCGTCCTCCCCACGCCCTGCAAAACCACGGCCCCTTTTGCTTTATGGCCTCATCGGGAGAGGGCATCACCCACGTGAGCAGCAGCCTGCCTTCGCTGCCCGTGCCCCAGCTCCGGCTGAAGGGCAGATGCACCCTGAGGCTCCGGGCTTGCATCCGGGACCAAAACACCCAGGAGGAGCTGAACCTGTCTGCCTGGTCTGAAACTTCAGCGGGAGCCCAGCGCCATCCCTTTGGTACACGCGGATGTGGCTTATTCTCAGTCCTTTAACGTCTGTAAGAGGTCTGCGCACACCTAGGGCAGTCTGGTGGAAGCGATGCGCTGTCCGTGCAGCGGGGTGTCTCGTGTCGCGCGTAGACGAGCGCGGTGTCACAGCCCCGGCACGCGTCAGTCCAGGTCTGGTGACACCTGAGGGGTTTTTGTCCGCGCCACTTACACCTGTCCTTTCTGCGAACTCCTGTAGGTGTTCCTAGAGGCAAGGTGTTCCAGAGGCAGAGTACTGGGTTCCTAGAGGCAAGGTATTCGGCTCCCCTGCGTTCGCAGCACAGGCTCTGCGTGTCTGAGACGGGAGGGAAGGGCTGGGGAAGTCCCAGTGACCTACATGAGCAAACCTCTGGAGCGAGGACTTCTGCCTCAGCCGCTGTCACAGCCGCGGGCTCGGGGGGATCGGCTTCTGCTGCTGCAGACGGGTAGGGCTGAATTCAGCCAAGATTCTTGGAAAGAGGTGGATTGCAGGATGGCACCATGATGAAAGGAAAGCCGATTAGAAATACACGGGGAGGATACACAGATAGACAGGACGTGCGAGAGACTCTTGCCTGTCTGTTCCTAACAGCCCATACGCAGTGGCGGTTGCTTTGAGCAGAAATCAGCAGTCGCTTCTGGGGCTTCAGGACCAGCTGAGTGCCGTGCTGCGCCCTGTGCTTGGGGACAGGCTCGGGGGTCCGATGGAAGAGGGGGAGCTGCAGTCACGGCGTACGGCCAGATGGCCAGCTTCTCTCTGCTAGAAAGCCGGTTACAAAACCTTTTTGTCAGCCTTAGCCTCTCCGTTTATATTCTGTTGAAAAAAAACATAGGATATTCCTTCCGTGTTCCCCAGAGCTAAGGAGGAAATGTATATTAAATGGGGTGGAATCCTTCCAAGAAATCCGAGAGCTGAGAGCTGATCCCTGCCGGCCTTTCCGGCACCTAACCTCCGCTGCAGCTCGCGTCCTGTGCCGACCCCGGCTGCAGCCGGGTTAAGCAGATTGGCACGGACTGGAGCCTGCTCCAGCTCCGTCCCCGGCGGCCACGCAAAGCCAAGTCCTCCCCCGTGCAGTCACCCAGCTTCCTCGCGTTCAGCATGGGAAGCGTAGGGGTGGGGTGTGAGGATGGTACGACAGCACTGGAAAGGAAGGCTGCTGCAGGAGGCGTTGGGGAATGGGCATGGAAGAAGAGAGATCTTGCAGGAGCTGCCAAGTGGCCGGCTGGTGGCTTTACAGAGACCCAAGAAGTGCTTGCGGCAGCGAGCGCCAGCCCGAGCACCCTCTTCCTCCTTGAAACCTCCTGGGGGTTGCCAGGCTGCTGAAGGTCTCGGCTGCCGACCCCGAGATCTTGGCGTCTTCGGAGCCTCGGTGAGCTCTGCCCCGAGCTCCTTCGCAGGGGCCCCGCAGCAGCGGGGGAGAGCAGCACGCTCGTCGTGTCAGTAAGCCGGGACGGGATGTGCTTCATCCACCCCCCAGAGCAGCTGTCAGCCCTCAGTAATACCGCCAGGTTAAAAATAGGAAGCGCTAATCTTCATCCCTCCAGCTTTTGTTGTGCTGTCTCCAGAAAGCAACAGGCGTTAATGTGATTGCCCCTCGTAACCAGCAGATGAGCGGCCACCTCCTCCAGCATCTCCTGCCTCCGCACGGACCTCCTCCTGGCAGGCGGGCTCCTCTCCTCGCCGCCGCCGCCAATCCTACTCGTTTTGAGGGTCCGCAAACGCAGGGAAGAGCCTGGCCGCCCCTGCAGGTCAGCCAAGCCCCAGTGACTTTGGAGCTGGCAGGGGTGGCTCAGTGACTTGCTCGGGGTTCCCGTAGGAATCCTGGAGCAAAGCAGGAGCTAACCCAGTAGACCATGATTTTCAAGCCTCCCTTCTAAATACGCCTCCTGCGTTCTCAAAGAGACTCGAGTCAAAGCTATCACGGTGAAAAGCTCTGTTTCTCCCCCAAAACCAGACGTAGCACCAGCGGTTAGTGCTACTGCTGTACTCGTGCCCTGGGTGGACGACCCTTGCACAACGTCCCAGCACCTGCCGCGAGTGCTCAGCCCCGTGCAGCCCGCGGCTCCAGCCGGGCACCCCCGCTCTGTCTGCAGCTGCTCCGGCTGACATCCGCACGGCTGTAATTTATTTTTGTTTTTGCAGGTAAAAGATGAAAAAAACATGCAGGAAATGTTTGACCTGAGCGATTATGAGAAATGCGAAGAGCTCAGGAAGTCCAAAAGCAGAAGCAAAAAGAACCACAGCAAATTTACCCTCGCCCACTCCAGGCAGCCTGGAAACACGGTACGCAAGCACGCGGTCAGCCCCGGAAAGCCGTTAGCTCTGGGTGCGCTGCCTGCTCCGGGCCCCTCGCAAGCCGGAGGGCTTGATGCAGTTATCGGGGTGACACCTGAGCTTTGCAGGGCTGCAGAGCGAGTGTAAAATGCGTGCATCTCCATCTCGGGACTGGTAGCAGCGGGGAGAGCTGCAGGCAGGAGCAGGGGCCCTGCTGCAGAGGGCTCCAGCTGCTGGTGTGCCCGGCGAACACGGCCACGCGTGCAGCTCCGGGGCCGATCACCCCAGAGCGCTCTGCTTTTGGGGAAGGAGAGATCAGGGCATCTGCCAGGAGCGAGGACGAAGCCGTTTGACTCCTGACGGCTGCGGTTTAGCTGGCTGGACCCCGTTACTCCCAAGGGGGTCAGGGAAGGCAGGGATGCCGATGTTCCGTGGTTTTCCTGCCTGGATTTGGGCAGCATCAAAGAGCTGCAGGGCAGTTTGTCCCAGCGCTGCCTGCCCAGAGGAAAGCTAAAAAGCACCAGAATGGGGGCACGGCTGCCTGGGAGCGGGACCCCCCGGCGGCCGCAGCTCCTCTGCAGCCGCAGAGGCCGTCTCCATCCCCAGGCTGTATCTGGCTCAGCTGCACCCACCCGCAGCCACGCACGTGGGTGTGCGCTCCTCGTTCCGGCCTCTTCCAGCAGAGCAGGCTTGCCCACCTCACGCTTTGGTAAGAATTGTGTAACCGCATGCAATGCAGAGAGGGAGGAGAAGGGGAGAACGGAAAGCGGCTGCACTGCCCCCGGGCAGCGTGAGCAATGGAGACAGCTGAACAAAGCGCTGTGGAGGCCAAAACTCGTTTCTGCTGGGCATCTAGCTTAAAAAACTAAGGATCCTGGATCCCCCCGGATCCCGGATCACCGTATTTTCAAAATTGCTCTGCCCTCAGTGTGCATCTGGCTTATCAAAGGATGCAAAATCCGGCTCCTTCTGCGGGGACCTGCTGTAGCTGCTTGTCCGCGAGACTCCGTCGAATCGGAGGTGGCAGCAGATAAATGGCACGTGGGCGGCAGGTGCCCGGGAAGGTTGTGTCGTCGTGTGACAGGGGCAAAATCTGGGACGGCAGAGAGGCGCTGACCTGAGTTCCCTCTTTTGTAGGCACCAAATCTCATCTTCCTGGCTGTGAGTCCGGAAGAGAAAGAGTCCTGGATTAATGCCCTCAACTCTGCAATCACTCGTGCTAAAAACCGCATCTTAGATGAGGTGAGCGGGACGCTGAGGGCTGGACGTGGGCTCCGTGGTCTCAGCTTTAACCTTGGGCGAAGCTTTTGGACTGCCGCAGCCGCCAGCAGCTGTGGGGTGGGCTCTGCTGGAGGCGTGGGGCAGTTTGATCCCCCCGGCCTCGGAATTCACGTTGCAACCCCACGCGCGAAGCCGCGGCGAGGGGCAGTTGCCCAGGCTGCGTGCCCCCAGCACACCCAGCCCCGCGAGACGCCCTCACGGACCTGAGGTCCCGCGGTGGCCCCACCGGACCACGGTGGGGACGTTTCCCCGGGGTGAGCGTGTCGCGTGCTCGGGTTTGCAAAGCCGCTTTAAGCAGTGGAACTGAATTAAGGAATTAGCTGAAAACCGGTATGGTCCCGTGCTACCTTCAGAGCAGCCGAATAGCGGGGCACCATCTGTCAGCCCACCTCTGCCCTGCGCTAGCCCTGCCTTCCAGGGGCTGTGCCCCTTGCTGCCAGAGCTGCGGTTTGGAAGAGCATTTCAGCACCGCCGTGCGTTGATGCTTCACGCCAACCGTTTTAGATCCCGGATCTACCTCATCCACGCTCGGCTTACAGGCAGCCCAGCGCGGTGATGCCGTTGGTTCTCCTGGACGGCAGCACGAATCCCTGTAGAGAAGGAAAAGCAAGGTCATAGCGCAGGAAAGGCTTCGTAGCGGAAAGCGGCGTAGCAAAGCGGTGGCATGGATTGCTGCGAGGAGGAGCGATCTGTCACGATCGCGGGAATAGATGCAACAGCTGATTGTCAGGAGTGACTCAAGGAGACCCGAGCCCGTCAAGGCACGGAGGGGACAGACCAGGGGGCTCCTCCAGGGCTCTGATGAAAGGCTGGGTTCCCACAGCCCCATCCCGCGGGCTCCTTCCACCCTGCGTGCGTCCCTGTGAGCACCAAGTCGGCCGGTCCCAGCCACACAGGCAGCTCGCCCTCAGCACGCGGCCAGGTCACCAGGGAAAGGGAACCCCGGGGGAATAAATGCTCTGCCCCTGGCTGCGAGCAGCCAGGACTCATCTTTTGTGCGCTGCCGGGCGCTCACTGACCTTTGTCACCGCTTTAGGTTACTGTCGAAGAGGACAGCTACCTCGCCCACCCAACGCGCGACAGAGCAAAAATACAGCACTCCCGACGCCCTCCCACACGGGGACATTTGATGGCTGTGGTACGTACAACAAACTCCGGACACCTGCCTAGGTAAAATTCCCCTTAGCTCTTCCCTCTACAAGCAGATGCAAGGCGGCCCGGTGTTTGAGCTCTGGCCTGGACTGAAACTTGTCATAACCCTGGGCTCTCCCGGGTTGTCAGCTCTAGACCTCCGTTCCTGTAGCGTTCTCCGCTGCATCGCACAAACCCTCTTGCGACGTGGTAGCTTGCTGTCCCCGGCACCCGTTTTCCTGCTGCTGAGAATGAAATGCTCCTGGGGGGTCCTGATGGAGGGTGGCCCTCCAGCTGGGCAACCCGATCACGGCTCAGCAGAGGTGGCTTGTCCAAGGCCCTTCAGCTGACCCGCGTCCCAGCTGGAGCCACGAACCCAGCGTCTCTGGGGCTCACTTGTTGTTATTCCAGGTCCATCTCTGCTTCCGGGCAATGCGTGGCTCAGGTGCAAGAGCCGCTCAGAAGCGGCGTGGGCCATGCCTGTTCCTGACACAGATCTTTGCTTCTTCAGGCATCTACCTCAACTTCTGATGGCATGCTGACCCTCGACCTGATCCAGGAGGAAGACGCCTCTCCAGAGGACCACGGCACCTGCGAAGAGAGTTTCCGGGTGGACCTGGATAAGTCAGTGGCACATCTCACTGCTGGCCGGCGCCGGTCGGATTCGGAGAACGTGAAATCGTCAGAGAAGGGCCGGACAGGGAGCCTCCCGAGGCGGGAGGTGACCTCGTGGGACAGATCCGCGCAGCGCAATGACTCCTTTGACAAAGGGACCGTGTACACCCCGCAGGTCCCCAAAAAGCTCTCGCACTCAGAAAAGAATAAATGTGCCTCCATGGAAGAAATCCTGTCCCGGCGGGACTCTTCCGCGCACCGGGCGGTGCTGAGGAGGGGGCTGGAGGCGCAGTTTTCCTCGGCAGAGCCGGAGCAGCTGTCCCGGATACAGGAACTGGTTGCACTGAAACTGGAAAAAACTCAGGAACTGCTGACAGAGGTGAAGGGCTACGGGGAAGGCAAGAGGAAGACCAAGGACTCCAACACCAGCACCAGCACCACCACCTCTTCCTCCTCCTCATCTTCCAAGTCGGACTCTGAGAGGATCCTGCAGGAATCCGAGAGGCTGCTGGGGGAGGCTTCCTCCACCTGGAGCCAAGCCAAGAGGGTGCTGCAGGAGATCCGAGAGCTGAGGGACCTGTACAGACAGTTCGAACTGCAGCAGTCGGACTCAAAACCCAAACAGAGCTCACAGTCCCAGTACAGGAAGAGCATGATGTGAAGGCAAGCCTTGGGACGGGGAGGGAGGGACACGGGAGGGAGGCCGTTTGGTCTTTTTTTTTATTATTATTATTATTTTCAGTGTTCAAAAGAGTGAAAAGGTGCCTGTTCTCACCCGAATTTTCTTCTCAGAGCTTGAAACCTTCCTTTCCTCCATCACATCCCCTGATGAAATGACCCCGCGTTCCAATAAATTCAGTTGCAGTTTATACCTCCTTTTTTAAAAAGCACCCTTTGCACCGCAGGCCCCCAGCTTCTGTCATGCTTGGAGGACGGCAGAAAGCACCAGTTCCTAGAAAATGCCCCCGCATGCCTGGAGCAGCACGTGCGTAACGATGGGGACGGATGCTCTTGCGCTGTACGAGCCCTGGCTTTGCTGCTCTAAAGTCTGAGCTGTATCCTGCATCGCAGCTCCGTGACCAGGAGTCTTGTCTTGCTCCCTCGCTGTCCTCTCGGAAATAAGTGACAAACAAAAGGTGCCCGTCCCAGCCAATGCTTGCAAGTCCCCACGATCCAGGAACTGTCTCGGAGATGCTTGGAAGCTCAGGCTGACCTCAGGTTTCCCGCGAGCCGGCTGGAGCGCGGCCGCGCGGCTCTATCCGGGCACCGTCCTGCTGCGAACGCCGGGGTCAGCGGCTGTTTCCCGTGGTACACATACCGCCCTCCGGAAGGAGGGCAGCAGGTATGCAATCTGTGTTCCGACCAGCCCTGTCCGTCCGTCGATGCTTTACAGAACCCCCCAGCCCTGCGCGATGGGAGGTAGCAGCTCCACGTCTTCCGTTCTGTGCAAATAGAGGATGAAAGCCTTGAATCTGTCCGACAGCCCATGCGGGTTGTTTGGCGGGGTTGTTTTCTGGCTTTTTCATTTTCATTTCTTTTTTTGTTTTGTTTTGTTTTCCATCCTTTTCTTCGAGCTGAGGGGAAATGGAAAAATCAGGGTTGCGTACGGGCGGCAGCCGGAAGCCGAGAGCCAAAAGTAGTTTTGGTGGGTTTGAGTCGCAGGCTTGGCCTCTGCCGGTGGGACAGCAGCGGGTGGCCCTTGCTGCTCCCCGAGATCAGAATCGGGCCCACTGAAACGAGAGCTGAGCCTGTGCCAGAGCTCAGCACCTCACCTGGGTGGTGCCGAGCACTTTGCTCAACGGGGGCTTGGTTTTCTGCCTTTAAGCAGAAGGGCATGAAAGGTGGATGCTCAGGTGTCTCGCAGGGCTTAAAGCTCACCAGTATGGGAACATCCAATTGCTACTTTTTCTTTTCTTTTTTTTTTTAAAAGAAACCTAATTCCCTTGCCTACATTGCAAATAATCCATGAAAATATTAAAACCAACAGAGTTATTTCCTGGTTGCAGTTCGTGTTGTCTATTTTCTTTTAATTGGTGACCTCCCTTGGACAGGAGGTTGGTTACTGTCGCTTGGGTCAGCTTCGCTATCCAGGGCTGTGCTGCTGATGTGTGGATGCCAGCGCTGCGAGGAAAGCATTTCTGTTTGCTTTTAATTAGTCCTCCTCCCACTTTCCTGTTAGAATTACCAGTAGAGTTATTGCTGTTGGCACCAGGTTCCTGAAGACCTCGTTATGTACAAACTTCAAATCTGGCCCTTGCACCAGGCTCTCCTGGCTCTAGCACAACTCTTTGCCCGCTCTTAAAGGACAGTTTTGAGAAGGCATCACCGATTTGTTCAAGCTGTCGCAGAGCTGCATCCGCCACGGTCCAGGGGAACACGTTTCACCCTTCCAGCACTTTTGTTCTTCTAATTCTTTTCCCCACTTTTTCTATCACTTGAAGGATCTGTCTGGGTGCATCACAGGAAAAAACATAGTCCCTAAAAGAGATTAAAAGAGAATGCATGTGAGCCACGCTGATAAAACGCTTCCCGTTCAGCTCTTTGATTGAGAGAACAAGAAAAATATGAAAATAATTTCCAGATGTGACATTCAGCATTAAAATTAGCCTTGTTTTCAAAGTAGGAAAGCTAGTCTAAAAACCTGGAGGCTTGGATTGCGCTCCGTTGGGATGCGTGAGTGTTGTGACTGGCCTTCAGGCGTCAGGCACCGGCCCGATTCAACGCGTAAGCGTGAAAATACGCCTGATTCTGACTGTACGGGGGTCATCAAGCACTACCAAGTGTTTCTTAAGCAGCAAGGTAATCTAGAAATCGGCCGATTAACAGGGTCAGAGCAGTTCTAGAGGCAGGGATCGGACGCCGAGTGGTCGCCCAAAACACGTGAATTTTGTCAGGTAACCAAGGGCACCTTTGTTTCTGTGCTGCCTTGAGGAGGCTGTGGGACCGGACCCCACCTGACGGGACCTGGAGGTCCGGATGCAGCGTTGCCATCCTTAGGTCTCTGCTGTCCAGAGACGAGGGACGCGTTACGCAGCAGGGCGGAAGCACGGGGCAGTTCCGACTCTTTGGCCTGACCTGTGCGAGCCCCTTTCCTTGTAACCAGAAGGAGGTTTGGAGGAAATGATGAGGCTGATTTGGGAAGTTAGGAAGAAACTGTTTCCAGCCTGGGAAGATTTGCAGTTCTCATCCTGCCCAAATCCAGTTCCAGCCTGGCCGCCTGGGTGGCCACGCTTGATGAGCTCTGGGTCAGCATTTATCTGGGGCCGGCAGAGCGCTGGTCCCGAGCCACGGCGCAGCCTGTTCGTGCCCCAGGAGACGTCCAGCATCACGGGTGTCTTCCCCAGCCTCTTCCCCTCCGCTCTGCAGGAACCAGCACGCTAGCACGCGTACAGCATGATTTAGGATGATTTTTCTTGCCTACAACACAAGACCCGATCCACACACCGGCTTCTCCCTCCCTGCTCCCCACCTCAGCTCATCGCTGCAGGGCAGGGTCTCAGGAAGGTTTGCTATTTCCAAAGTTGACTGGGAGCTTACTTTCAGAATACGTTCCTGTTAGGAAGCATCATTTCTGGCAGGGCCCAGGGAAAGGGAACATCTTAGGAAGGAAAAAAACATGACTTTTCGGAGTAGAAAACCTGTATTTTTCACTTGGAAATATTTTTGTATTATAAGAAATGTGCGTTTTCCCTTAAAAATCTCTCCAAGTCAAAATAAAACATTTTGTTTTACTGAACGCCCCCCTGCTAAGAAGCCTGAGCTTTTTTCCCACAGGCAATTTTTACGTTGTTTTCATTCAAAACAAAATTAAACTCAAAACTGTGGAATTCTCCAGGAGGCAGAAACACCCAGCTGCAGCCGGGTCTGATTACCGAGCTGCGAAAACCTCAGCCGCGGGCTCCGTGCCGCGCTGCCGAGCACCCTGTGCCGCAAGGTTGTGGCTGGGAGCCCCAGACGCAGCAGAGCCGGAGCACGGGGCACTGGATGTTATTAGAGGCTTTACACCAATATCTAGAAACCCATTCACAAATTAGCCCACACTGCGTACACTGTGCAAACAGAAAGGATAGAACTATCTCCCACCCCTCCTCCCGAATGGGCTGTAATTCCGCCCTGTTTTATTCTTTTTTTTTTTTTTAATTATTTTAAATTTTGCAAAGTTCTCCACCGTCGATCCGACTTCTGGGATTAGAGACAAAAAGCCAATCATGAGCAAGAACGGCGTGTGTGTGTGCAGAACATGCCTGTCCGTTCGCGCTGCCGCTGCCTCCCCCAGCCGCGCTCAGCCCCCTGCGAGGAACCCAAAGGGGGCCGGGGGCTCCCCGGGCTCAGCCGGCACCCGCAGCCCGCGGGCACAGCTCATTCACAGACTGCGGCTGTCCCCAGCTTGTTCTCTGTTCTGCCCTGCGACAGGCAGAGGAAGGGGCTGAACACGCTGGTTCTGGCCCCCGTTTTCTCCTACCAAGTCACATTGGAAAGGACTGGGCAGAAATTTAAAAAAAAAAAAAAAAGCTGGCACACTGCAATAAACCTCTGCAAAGGCTTCCAGCAGATTTTGTTGGAGTCGGGAGGGTTCAGGAGCCCGCTTGGGTTTCACCGTGAGGTCTCTCAAGCACGGGACGTTGGCGCTGCAGCCTGGCAGGTGGGCAGGAAGGAGATGCCCTGCACCCCGAGAACCTCCCCGTCATCTCCAACACACGAAGCTCCGAGCTTCCAAACTCCCTGGCAGCGTTGCTGCTCTTCCAAAAAGCCCTTCGGAGCTGCTCTGGGTGTTGGGCGGCAATTTTTCAGGAAGACCAGATGTTGCCATGCGAATGAAACTGCAAAATGAAGAGTTTCTCTATACATGACCCCTAGGCAGCAGGATGAACGGCAGAGCCTACCCGGCAGCCGAGAGTTTTTGCATTTTACTTTCATGCCTACGGCAGGGGACGTGTCCCCGCGATGGCTGGGTGTGCCCGCAGCCCCGGCCCTCAGCACGTGGCCGTGCCCCGAGCGCACCAGCAGCCGCGGTGGGTCCACGCCAGTGTGCGCCTGGGATGCCGCACAGGCGGGGAAAATTTGCGAGGGGAGCGAGCAAATCGTCCTTAAAGAAGCAGAAGAGCAAGGTCCCTGCGCGCTTTGTGCACCACGTGCCTGAGCCGCAGGGAACCTCCGCCCTGCAGGGAACCTCTCCTCCAGGCTTGGCACCACGTCCGGCCGCAGCACCCGTGTTGGGAGCCGCCGAAAGGACGGCAGTGAAAAGCCTCAGCCCCCTGCCCCGTGGAAGAGCTGGTGTGGAAATCAGAGCAAGCCGAGTGCCTGAGGGAGATGGTGCACGAGCGGCTACAAATGTAGATAGGGATTGGTATCGCGGAAGTGCTGACTGTGGTTTGACTTCGGCGCGTGCCTGGGGAGGCGAGGGCTGAGCTGCCTGCCCGCAACAGAAGACGGGGACTAAGGTGTTGAGCTGCGCAGAGAACTGAAACTCCGCTTCACAAAGGAAATTTCCAGGCTGGCTTTATTCCAGAAAATCATTCCCCACTTCTCATTCAGGGACATTTCCGACAGCCGTTCATTTTGATTTCTGACTTTCTTCCCTTTCAGCTGTCATCTACAGTATTAAGCAAATGTTTACGATGGAAAACATTACCAATGGAACGGCAAATCCGCCCGGAGCACCGAGCGCTTCAGCGCGGCTGCCTTCCTCCTCCTCAGCCTGCGCCCTGAGCCCCACCGGCGGAGCAGCAGCCGGGCTCCCGGAGGAACCCTGGGCTCCTGGGCAGAAGCAAGAAGATGCTTGTCTGCTCCTCCTCCACGCTGCCCATCGTTTCTGCCTCCGTTCCCTTTTGCAACCCAGCAGCTGCCGGTGTCCGGAGCTCCTCCAGACTCGCTCCCCGCTCAGAAGGGCGATGGCAGGGCAGGAGCTGAGCATCACCCAGCGGCTCTCACTGGGTGCAATGCAAGGTGCCCAGTGAGGTCCAGTTTCGTTGAAACCCCCCCAGGACCGCACCCTGGGGTCTCTCTCACGCGGCGCACGCTGCAGCATGGTGTTTCCTGAAGCTCCCGGCCACACGCTTGTTTCTCAGGTGTTAGAACTTTGAGCATTATTTAAGACTTTTGCCAAATTTCCTTCCCCAAATCCGCGTTTCCTTCTTTCTGCACAGCTGCAATGTACTGAGGAACCTGCCCTTGATCCTCCTGTGGAATATTTTTAAACAAGCTTGCACCTACTTACCAGCTTTTTCGATAGGAAACAGCTTTCCTTGGGTCCATTGCAGGGAAACGCTTCCCAGCTCCCCTCTTACATATGCTCCCATCCCGTCAAAAAAAAAAAAAAGGCAGAAAGCCCCCTTAGAGAAAACTTCCTCCCAGTTTCATCTTCCCTCACTATCCCTGTTCAAAGCCGCAGGCTGACTGGAGGAGCAGGGACCCCAGCCCCTACCCAGTCTCCCTGCGGAGCTGTGTGGTCGGGCTCGGGGCTGCCCAAGAGCCGCACCAGCCCCCCCGCCTCCTCGCACACCCCCAGCCCCGCGGGGACCAACTTCGGGCCCCTATCTCATTGCTTTGGCCGTGGCCTCCCGGAAAACTTGAAGGCTACGTATTTCTGGGAATTTCTCCTCACCTTCACATCCAGGTCCCAAGGGCAGAAGGGGCACGGGGTTGCCATTGGCGAGGCTGGGAAGAAGCCCCGAGCCTCCCATCCTCCCCCCAGAATAAACCCCCACCGGTTTCCCGAGGGCTGGGAGCTGTTTGCGTCCGAGCTGCAAGAACCCGCAGCAAACAGGCGCTGGGAAGAACCGAGCAGGGACCGTGCAAAGCTGGGGGTGATGGGGGTGGGAAAAGGGAGGTTTTGAGACAAGAGACGAGTCTGTAAAGCACGAGCAGGCTGCGCCCTGGGGAAGCGTGCTCTGGGAGACCGCGCGGTGCTTGCTGGAGGAAGCGACGGGACGGTCGCTGCTGCTGCCGCCGCGGCGTTCCTGGCCCGTTAAAGAAACCGAGCGGAGCGCAGGGGGAGCAGAGCAGACGGCGCGGGATGGGCGGCAGCTCCAGGCATCCCGAGCAGACGGACGGATGCAGCCCTGGCTGCTCCTGCCCCGGAGGCTCCCAGGCTCTCGGCTCCCCCACGGCCCCGACAGACCCAGGCAGGCGCCTGGGCTTGGCCTGAATCCGGCTCCTCTGGCAGAGCCTGCGGATGGGTTCTGACGCTGCAAGGGGTGGGCGTGCTGCTGGAGGGTCAGGGCTTTGTGCCCCAGCCCATCCCATAGCCAACTCCTGGCCTTCTGGCAAAAGCAAAGGATCTCAGGGATTCAAGACTTTTAGTTTTTTGCTGGAAGGTTGGTTTGGTCTTAAAGGACAGCACTGCAGGCAGATCAGGGGCGTGGGGGTCTGCCAGCCCACTCCTCACCTAGCTCCAGCCTGCAAGAAGCTGCTCTGCCAGGCCAGAGGTTTAACGCCTACTCTTGGTTGCACTAACTTCCCCGGAGCAGCATTTCCTTACTCCAGCCATGAGACTTGTCGGAATGCTGGTGCTGGGATCAGACAGGGGCGTGCAGGAGACATCTGAAGGATGCTACGACCCTTGCAATCCACGCTGGGGCCGTCCTGGCCGCCAGCCTGGCAGTGCCTGCGGGGCAAGGCAGCTGGGCTCGCTCACCCCCGCTTTCTGCCTCCCACTTTGCTTGGAAGCCCCGAATTCCTCTGCCCTAAGCTGTGATCCATCACCCAGCAGAGATCGGCTCCAGGACTGGCTGAGCAGAACGTCTGAGCACATGGAAACGTAGATTTTAGAAAAACGGCTCAAAATCCACCCAATGACACTTCCCCAAGATTGACCTTCACGCCTACTCTGCTGCGTGAGAACGGAACGCTCTCCTCTTCCTCTTTTCTGCATCCAGCACTCGAAGGGACCCAATCGTGGGCGAACCAAGACAGCGAATGGAAACCCGTCCCCGGCCATAATGAATGCTCGTGCCTAACGAACCATGTGGGTTCACCTCCTAATCATGGCTCAGAGCAGAACAAGAGTTTCCGAAAGAGCTAGAGGGGAATCGCAGGGCGTGGGTCCCCCACCTCCTCTGGGAACATCTCAATGGTTTAGGAATACAAATGCCATTGAAAGTCAGGTCGATCAGGAAGGGATTAATTTCGCCTACCATCAGTCCTTTCGCTTCCTTACACAGAAATGGTATCTCCAATAGATCTAAACTATTTCAGATGCTTATCTCGGGATGGATAAATCGCCTTCTAGAGGTATCGATTTCTTTCCACTAACTGCACGCAGGCCCAAACAGCTGAAGTTGGAGGGGCTGATTCCTGTCCATAAGCAAAATGCCATGCCATGTCGCTAACTCACTGAGACTCCTTGGAAAGCCTTGGTTTCCACATATATTGTACAAAGGGGCTTTGAAGGTGCTATTTTTTGCTGCAACTGCTCACTAGAATATTTACAAACATGATACGGATTTTATTGTTGCTTGATCTATCAATTCTTTCCCTCTTTGACTTGGATTTCAGTTTCTCCTTTCCTCTTCTTACAGAGGGGTTTGGGAGGGGGAGTGGAATGGGTTTGTTGCTTTCGGAAAAAAATCTGCACTGATTTTTATGTAAATTAAACCTTCCATATGTACAGACTCTAGGACATTGTTCCAGTCTGCTGCAGCTCTGTTTACTTTGATTTTAAGGCTGTGATGAAAAGAATTTTTTAAATTAAAGGAAAATTTAAAAAAAAAAAAAAAAAAAGGAAGTCTTTCTTAATGGATTTTGCATAACTAGAATCAAATGATGTTTCCAGGACTAATACCAGGCACGTTTGCATGCTGATGAACTGGATTGCTCCACCAAGAAATCTTTTTCAACGGAAGGGCTGTGCTCCTGGCCCAACGAGACGGGTGGCACCGGTACAACCCGGAGTGCTAGCGTTCGCACAAGGCACGGGCAGCGATCGGCCGGCCCCGTCAGTCCTGCATCAGCCCTCGTTCGCAGCCGGGTGCCATCGCCAGCCAGCTCAAGCCAGGCACCCCGTACAGTTTGCTCCCCAGCAGCTGTCCGTGCTGCTTCTGGTACNAGCCTCTCAGCGCTGGGAGGGGGCTCACGAGAGCGGTGGGGGGAGGCTTTCTGCCGGGGCCTGCGGGGGCAGGGTGGGGGGCAGTGGTTTTTAGGTGAAAGAGGGCAGGTTTGGGTCAGGTGCTGGGAAGAAATCCTCCACGGGGAGGGCGGCGAGGCCCCGGGCCAGGCTGCCCGGAGAAGCTGCGGGTGCCCCGTCCCCGGCCGTGCTCAGGGCCAGGCTGGTCGGGCTCTGGGCAGCCTGCTCCAGCGGGAGGTGCCCCTGCCCGTGGCCGGGGTTGGGACGAGGCGGATTTTAAGCCCCCTGCCAGCCCAGCCCAGCCCAGGGCTCTATGCCTGTGACAAGGGAGGCTACCAGAGGGCAGACAGCAGCTAAAAGCCTGGCTGGGACTCCCAGTATTTCCACCCCAAACCATTAACGGAAAGCTGGTGTAGGCTGGAAGAGGGCAGCGAGCGCCTTTCACTTCCAGGCTGCTTCCAAAGCCTCCTCCAAGGAGGCCAGCAGGGAGGGGAGGCTCAGGACTCGCTGCGCCGACGCATGGGCGCGTTTTGCCGCGGCGAGGTCCAGCCTGCGGCACGCAGCTGCCTGCGCCGGCCGGCTCCTGGCGGGGACGTGCAGCTTCCCCCAGCTCCGACTGCAGCAGCGCAGCCCCCCAGGGCTGGAGCCCAGCAGCCGATTGCACGTGCGCTGCCGGAGCCATCAGACAGTTGCACGCTCCAGTACCACCAGCTGCACCTTTTATATCACAAGCTCAAGGCATGGACGTTTCGCAGCTCTTAGAATTACACGGCTCCCGCCTACGTGTCCTTTAAATATACAGTAACGCCCGCAGCATGAAAGGCGATTTTTTTGTTTCTTTCACTGCTTACAGGTCCCTGCTGGATACCGGGGTCGGCTCCACGCGGAGCCACAGGATCCGTGTCCCAGGTACCCAGAGCTACCCAGACCCCTCCGCGCGCCCAGGCGTACAGATAATTCCTGCAGCAGACTTCAGGCGGTTGGACTTGATGATCTTTGTAGGTCCCCTCCAACTGAGCTACCTATTCCATTCCATTCCATTCCAATCCATTCCATTCCATTTTACTCCAATCCATTCCAATCCATCCTATTCCATTCCAATCCAATCCATTCTAATCCAATCC
>VXAL01011480.1:0-24241 GCA_013399475.1 Chauna torquata
GAATGGCTATCGGGGTCCAGGAGTGCTCCTAAACGTGGGACTCAGGCCAGCACATATACCCCCATGCCGTCCCCAGCCCAGGAGCAGATTGGGCTGGGGGGAGCCTGGAGGAAGGGGCTAACCGAGGTACTAACCAGTACCCCAACCTGTGCCCTAACCCAAACTCACATCTGTGCCCTAATTTTTACCCAAACCCCTGCCCTAACCCTAAACCGAAACCTAATCCTAAACCTCTGCCTTAACTCTAATCCATACCTTAACCCTCACCCTAACCCTACCCCTACTCCGTGCCCTAACCCTAACTAGCGCCCTAAACCTGATCCTAAACCTAACTCTAACCCTACCCCTAACCATAACGCATAACCTAACCATCACCCTGTCCTGTGCCCTAACCCAAACCCGTGCCCTCACCCTAATCTGTGCTCTAACACTAAACCTAAACCTCACCCTAACAGTAACTCTTAGCGTAAACCTAAGTCAAACATGAGCCCATGCCCTAACACTAACCCTAGCCCTAACCATAACTCGCCATGCCCTAGCTCTAATACTAATCCTAAACCTAACCCTAACACTAAACTTAACTTCAACCCTAACACACCTTCCCTAACTTTAGCCCTTGACCTAAACCTAACCTATGCCCTAACATTAACCCATGTCCTACCCCATCCCTAAACCTCGCCCTGACCCTAAACCTAACCCATACTCTAACCCTTAGCCTAACCCCTACACTAACCACATCCATAATCCTAATCCATGCCCTAAAGCTAACTCTAACGCCTGCACTAAACCTAACTCTAACCAGTGCCCTACCCCTACCCTTGCCCCTACTTCCACCCGCAACCCTACCCCAACCCCTAACACCTGACCAACCCTAAACCTTACCCTAATAGTAACCCTAACCCTAAACTTAACCTTAACAGGAACCCATGCTCTGACCATAGCCCTAGCCCTATACCTAAACCTAACCCCCGTAATAGCCCTAACCCATGCGCTAACCCTAACCCATGCGCTAACCCTAACCCATGCGCTAACCCTAACCCATGCGCTAACCCTAACCCATGCGCTAACCCTAACCCATGCGCTAACCCTAACCCATGCGCTAACCCTAACCACAACACATGCCCTAACCCTCACCCTAACCCATGCCATATCCTTAACACATGCCCTAACGCTAACCATAACCCTATACCTACTCCTGAACACATGCCCTGATTTTAAAAGATACAAACAAGAAAGTAAGGAAATGTACTGTCATTAAAGTATTTCCAATACCAACAGCTAGAAGGTGTGCATTGACTGGACAGTGTCAACTTAAAGCTATTTTATTTTTGTTTAAGGAAAATTTATCTGCTAATCTGGAAACTCCCTTACATTTCATTTTCAGCTGACTGCAGATGAAACGCTTTGTAAATGCAAAACAAAACCAAGAATTGACAGTTTTTGTAATCAGTATTATATAAGATATGTAATTACTAGACAAAAAGCTTTCTCTGGCCTTTAGAAACTCGACACATATGTTTCCTGGCTTTTGCACCACAAAATATTTACCACCCCACAGATGATTTGTAACTTTGATGTCATGTTTATACGAAAAAAATAAACCAAGCAAACAAAAAAGAACTTTCACGCATTTTGAAGAACCTTTCTTGCACATTTTAGTTACTTTTCAGTGAGACATGGTCTACTTGCAGCAACACAGAAAAGCAGTATTACAAAAAAATTTTTGAATCTGTTGCAATTAAAAACAATAACACTGATACTCAGTTTCAAGACAAAAAGATGTCTGTATAAAAGGTCTGGGCTATCACTGAGCTCTTCGAGTCTCTTCTAGTTTCATTATTATTTCAGAATTAGTGCACACATATCAAAGACTGAATTTCTACTGCTTTTAAAATTTGAAAGAAACTGGAAATATAAAAACTTATGCATGGATAGAAGGTTATTAAGAACTAAGGAACAGAAGAAGTCTGCTCACTTTTAATGTCTGCAAGTGATGTAAAAATTCTTCCTGAAAGGCAGTTTCCAATTGTCTCACAGCATTTGAAATAAAGCTTTCACAAAGTGTGCTGTAAAAATTGTTTATTAATGAATGTTTTGAAAAACTGGATTAGGCATTTCCAGTTTTTTAAGGTGTTGACAATCTGTTTTACAGATGCATAAAAGTTGCACAGTTTGTATGCAAAAGTATGTACTTTTCAATGGTAACAATACAAGAAAGTATAAAACAGTAAACTATCACACACAGTCTGCAAGTTTCTTTCTTTCTTCAAATTGTTTGTCTACTACAAGTGAAAGAGCCTGAAGAAATGTTGTCATTGTAACACTGGGGGACTGAAAACAAGAAAACATTGTTAGACCCACTACAGCATTAGGCATACATAAAATTTTACATACAAAGCACAGCATTTGAAACGGAAATATTCAACTTCCATGTTACAAAATGTTCAAAATGCTAAAAAACATAAAACTGAAGTTTTATTTTAAACCAGCTAGCATTCTAAATTAAAAGTCAAGCTATGCAAAGTCTTGAGTCAATGTATATTACTGTGGATTTGCTTCAATAAAGGTTTGAACAAATTAGTATTATTTATGAAGTGACAGGGTTTTGTTTCAGCAACAAAGCATCAGAGAACTTATATCAATGTTCTGTTACAATATATCAGTTGTGACATCAGTCTTCTTCAATCTCATTTTAAATTATGAACAGCGTAAAATTGTTTCAGTCTAGAACACTGCAGAAATAGTAGTTTAGATTAGCAAAAGGTTTTAGGATCAATCTTTTACTTCAGGCTAGTGTCCAAATATCTTCCCACCTGTCTCAAAATCAAACCAAAATATGTACAGTAGAATAAACTTACTTGAATATAAAGTGCATGTGCTAGGAAAGGAAGTTTTCTCAGGACCCGGCCACTCAGACCTTCACTTCTTCTATAATAAAACAGAGACACAAGCTCTGCTTAAATGCTACATATCCGCTCTTAAAAGATGAAATTTCCTTTTTCTGTGCTTCCCCCATGAGTTCCTCTAAAGAAACTCAAATCATAATATCTAGTATTAAGGAGCTCACTTGCAGCATTTTTAGCAGAAGTTGGAAGTGAACAGACAGCTTAAGTGTATGGGAGGCCACATGCTAAAAAGAAGCAAAAGACGGTAGAGAAATAGCATAATCACATTTGCCTGCCAAAGCTTACATCATGCCCTTCCCATCACCGTGATGCATCTCATATATTTGGGGAGAGGAATGTCTGCACTGAAAGTATACGGTACAGACCTAACCTTCCATACACACTTGGAAGGACTTGATAAATTTATTTTGAAGGCTGGACCTCACTGCTACTGCAGTCCATTGATTCCCACCATTTACATACATCTTCTACCACACCTACTTGATATATGTTGCAGTCTCCTCCAAGCACCACTCTATGTACGTAGAACCCAATTTAAGCAGAATTTACATATACTTCAGGAACAGAAAGGGAAGAAAAACAAAACAAACAAAAAAACCACTTTTTTGACTTTGAATGTTATTTTACTTTGTTCCACAGGGACCAGAACTTTGGAAAAAAAATACTGCTTGACAGTGTGAATATAATTTTATTGTTTTAAAAATCGCTATGCTGCAGTGAAAAGCTATTTGCTTTACTAGCGTACTCAGCTAATTGTAACACTCTCCACTTACACTTCACTCCTTTTGCTTCTGACCACCTAAATCTTGCTTCTTAGTGGATTGCAAGACATTCTGAGACACTTTCTTGGCAGGAACTAAGGCCAATGCTATTTCTCAACAAACTGCATTACTATTCACAATATCCACTGAAATCTCAGACGTCTCATTATCAGCCAGCAATTTGTTTAGAGAACTTCAAAGAGCAAAGCAGAAACCCAAAGCAGTACTAAGTCAAGCCAGATTTGAGGCCAAGAAATCCCGATTACTTCCAATTATTATCTGCTGAAAGGTTTTGCACTAACTCCAACAGCATTAAAAAACAAAACAAAAACAACAACAAAAACTGAGCTGTTTCTGAATTTAATAACAGCTACATTTCTATTGTTTTTAGACATAATTCCACAACTCCTTTATACATAAATATAAATGTATATATACATATATATATATCGTGTAGAATTTCAAAAAATATTACCTTGAGATTTCTTTTAGTACAAGGCTTAACCTTGACACATTATTTTCTACGAAGCCAATCATCTCTAACTCTCTGAGTGTCAAGAGCTGCTGTCGAGGATATATTATTTGACACTAGAAAGAAGAGTTACACACTGTTGTATGAAATGTTAAAAAAAATACATTCCAAATTAACTTGTATGGTAAGAGTGGACATACAGAGAAGGAATCAAATTTGCATGGTTTTGTTATTTAGGAAGTTTGATGAAAACATCAACTTTATTAAAACAGGATGTTTTACAGTTCTGCTTTCAAAACATTACCTTCATCAGCTCTTCCAAACAAGAAAGATATATTCTGAATATTGCTGCAGTGGATGGAGGGCCAACATACTGCTTTATGTCAGCCCTGTCTACAAATGCCATGTCAATTTTCTCCGTAATATTTGAAGTAGTCAGGATAACTACATTGGGATACCTTCAAGATAAAAGCAGATTTTTAGGTCACATGCACAAGAATTATCTCCTCTTGCCACTGGCAAATTGACGTCTTCCTTATGACTCATGCCATTTCATGCAATAAGCAGTCACATCACTCACGTCAGCAAGCAATTACATTGGTGATAACTGGCTGAGAGCGTTGTATCATCTAATTGATTTCAATGCATGGTGTCTTTCTTTCAACTATTTCTCAAGTATTCATAGTTTCTTTAACCCTATTTTAGAAGCGATATACATTATCTACTTAGTATGATGACAGTCTACCAGCATAGTTTACAAGCATAGTTTACAAAATGAAGACTTGTAAATTGGAATCTTTTACCTATGTTTTCCATTTCAATTCAGTAGAAAGCATGCAGTTTAACTGCTAAACGTGACACGTGATTCTACAGTGCATGACATTAGATTGAGCTTCAAAGGGAGGTAACCACTCCTCACTCTAACAAATGTTGAAAGAAAAATTTTAACCACAGCTATTTTTAGATGAAGCCTGTGAACCGTATGGCTGAACAAACCACTTCCCTTTAATTAGCAGCAAGACAGGGCCAACTACTAGGGCACCTTTCTTTCTGCGAACAGAGCCAAGTATGCCCAAAAAGGGAGGGAAGTGGCAAGAATAAAACGAGATGTGCTACACGAAATCCAGCATGCAAAGTGGACCAAGTACCATTAGTGATTGCTTCTAAGCTACATGTTGTACAAGTCTGCTTTAGATTAACATCCAGAAGCGGTTAATGACGAACGAATTCTTCATTGATCTTGTCCCTCCAAAGCAGATATCATGCCCATCTGCACTGCATCTCTCCCTAGTTTTAATGGAATTACATTATCTGCAGATTATCAAATCTACATTTGTTCACCTACTCACATGCAAAATATTCTAGTGGATTGCTCTAATTTCTTTTCACAATTAGCACGGTTTACAAAGAATAGTTCACTAACCAATTTGGATTAGTATTTCAACTGGGAATTAAGATTTAGTGGGAATCATGAAGCTGTTAGTTACCTTTTACTGTTGTAATAACATGAGTTTACCTCTTAATCTGATCTATTTGTGTCAGTACAGCATTCACCACACGAATAGCATCCGAAGGCTCTGTGCCTGCCTTGAAGGCACTGCGGGCTGCTGTGAGGCTTTCCACCTACAAAAAGATAAACCAAAAATAACAAAAAAACCACCCACACATAACATTGCACATTTGGAATGCTGACAGCAAGCAAATAATACAATACACCTCCAGATCCTTGAGAGTCTGGTATCTGAAGTTCCACCTTCAAAATCTTTTGTTAAATAGGAAATTAGTGCGAGAGGGAAAGGAATGTCAAGGAAGCAAAATGTAATGAATAAAATCCCTGTTTAGACAGCAGAATGTGGGCTGTTTTCATTAATTCAATTTCTGGGAAATAAAAAGAACAAAACCGATAGATCTAATTTAAAATAAGCTTCCCCATAGAAACTCCAATATAAGAAAGCTAATAAAGTACTTATGTACTAAATGGTTTATGTTTGCAAGTCTGTGAAAAGAAACTAGACAATTAAATGAAACCAAATTAATTCTTTTTAGAGTTTTACAACGTATGTAAGAGCACTATTAATACAAATCCAGGCTACTTTGAAGTTTAAAACAACGTTCCACTTATAAAGACACAACAGCAAGTTAAGTGCCACAAAGAAAGGTTTTGCTTCATTTTCAGCTGGAATTTGTCTGCTAAGTCACATCATGTCCTGCCCAAATCTCTGGAATCTGCCAGTTAAGATTAAAATTCACTCTTCTGCACAGAATTATGTAAATTACTAAACAGCCTAAATACGATCACACTTTCCTACCCATAAAGTACTTTCTGCTAAGTTTTACATATATCAATACTATTAGAATCATACCTCATCAATCAGTACAAATACAAGAGCATCTTTGTCATCAATTAACTCTTGAATCTTCTGGAACATCTTGGTTACAAGCTTGCCACTCTAGAAAGAGATCATATGCATATATTTAGCTAATTCCTTACCATATGACTTCCCGAACCTTACCAAATTTAACAATTGAAAACTCTGTGGGCTTGTTGTTGTTTTATTTGTTTGTTTTGTTTGTTCTTTAGAGACACTAACATATCTTCTACTTAAGTTTTTTCAAACACATTAAGTATCCTGAATAATCTTTGGTGCAAGCACTTAATTTATGAACCAAGCCCAACGGATACAGTGTAATTTATAATAAAACAGTCTTACTTAATAAGCTACATCCATACATACCTCAGAAAACCATTTAGAGAAAAGGCTATGGCTGTTTATTTCAATTAACTGTCCATACCTATACCTAAAATAGGAAGGGAAAAACCAGCATCAGTTCTGTAGCACTGTAAGTAAAAGTCAGTGATATCCGTAACTCCCATAAGTCTCATTCCCTCCATTTCTACCCTGGAATTTTGTGAATTAGTACTTTAAATTACTTAGTTCTAAAAACATAATATCTGTTTGGGTTTTTTGTTTGTTTGTTTTTAATTATAACTTCCAGAAACATGTCTCACTAGAATTCTTCACATTAAATCGCTATCAGGATTCCTTCATTAGTACAGTTTTGGTTGCTATTTCCATACAGTTTAGGAAACTATTTCCATGTTAATGGCCTCATTCTTTTAAGATTTTGTTTAGTATAGCAAGTAAGAACATGTATAAAACCATGAAGCTTATTTACTGTGTGAAGCTTTTTTACTTAGCTATTAGCTGCTGAGAAGTTTATGGTTAACTCCACGACTTGTCTGATGTACAGACTGACCTCTGCTTACTGTGGCATTCAGGCAGTCCAAGTACAAAACACACTGGCACCAAAATCACTGCCTACTAAAAACAGGCTCTCTTGAACTTGAACATACAAATTGCAGGCTTAATACTCTGTGATACTTCGCCCTTTAGTCTTCACAAATGTACAATATGAACACAAACAAATGACTATATTGCCACTTGACTTTATTTTTCATAACTTGGCACAAATAACTGGACATTTTAAAAGGATTTATAATACCCTAGCTAGTCTCTCTTTTATATCAGATCAATTCTATTGCTATCCTAGAGCTATGACTGTTAGCACTTGGCACCAGTTACTTGAAATTAAGTATTAAACATCTTTGGGTTACTGAAAAAGAACATTTAACAACAGTAAGCTAAAGCGAAGAAATGTCAATTTCTTGAAACGTCAAAAAAATCACCTGTACGACAGTCGTATTGTCAGCTTCTGAGCCAATGCTTTACACAGAGAGGTTTTACCAGTTCCAGGAGGGCCTGGATTCAAATCAAATTCATACAATATATTACACAGAATCTGCATCAGATTGTTAATAATATGTATTTCATTACAGCACTAATTGTAGAATTACAGCAGACAAGGATTGGGAACACCAGGGTATTTTGAGAAGATTGCTTACTCCGCTACAATTCTAGAGCTGTGCTCTGTTGACAGCTTTGAATTTGTATCACTTAAATTATTAGTATGGTTAGTACAACAGCTTGTACACAAACACCATAGAATTAAAATAATCAAATGCTACAGGACCAAAGTGTTTCACGCTAGCAGGGTTTATGCTTATTAGCATTCTCAAAAATCTACCACTATGCTTAAACTTTTATCTTCTTGAAACATACTCTTCTCATATCCAAAAACAGAAACCCATCGTGCCCAGTTTGATCAGCTGTTCACTGTCCTAGAATCTCCACCTTGGGGTAACCCAGACCATCTTAGGAAGTATGCCTTGGGACAAACCTTTTGGATATGGTTTGAGGCCCTATGGAAGAGCCACACAGATTTTCTCCAAACACACAAGTACAAACATAGTTAAACAGAACCTGAATGTATGGAGATTGATTTGTAGGTGCTACACAAACAGATAACAGCAACCAGGTACAGTATTTCCATTCAAAGTCAGTACTACCCTATTATAAATATATGTAACATAAATGTGGTATTTTGCACTACAAGAGTTTTAGATTTCCCAGTATTAGCTTCATTGTGATCACAATAAAGAGCTTGTTACTAAAATTAAATATATCTATTATAGATATATTGTCAATAGTCTGAAATAAATACTTTTTCAAAGACATCCTGCAGCTTCTAAACTGATAAATAAGCAAGGAAGAAAATCTTGATTTTAAATAGTTCCTTCAACTAGATGCACTAACTATTATAACTTAAGTAGAATCAACACTCATAATAAACATTTCCACTATGATCTTTTATTTGTTGAATACCAGTCTGGATAACAAAGTTGTAATTAATCAATAGGAAGCTGCAATTTGCAAAAAAAAATGGATTCAGCTGATGTCAATCTTGTTTATGGTATTACTTCCACAGTAAGCTAGGAGTGATTGAAGATTACAACTTCAATGAAATAGTAATAACTAAATAAGTGATGGTACTGCCTTTATACTTGACAATACAATACACTGTTAATAATAGAACACTTGGATCAATTTCCCAGTTTCCTCATAAGTTTTCATAAAGGAGCCAAAACTAAAGAATTTTAATACTGCAGAAGAACTGTAACTAAGCTGGTTACTAATGTGCTTAGCATCTGCAATATTTTTTGCACTTTATACAAAAGCAATAATATTACTTGAAAATTAAAAACACTAATTATTATCACTGCATTATAAATTTTATAATTTAAATTCCTGCAAAATGTAGTAAGTGTGAACACTGATTTGATTCTGACATCACTTTTCATCTAAATCTGTACTACAGACCCAATACCTCCAAAAGCACTGCTACTGTAACACAGGAACACGTATATCATTTTGCTACACAGAAGTGCTACACAAGTTTTTCCAGAAGGAAAGTATGAACAGACGGCCAATGAACTGACTTGTTTTAAGACAGATAATTCTTACCATGCAGCAAAACAACTCTGTTCCATGATATCAGGTTGCTGTCAACATTTCTGTCAGAAAATAGTAATGTTGTTGTCACATAATCAAGTAACTAATTGAAGATGAGGGGGAAAAAAAAAGACACAAATTAGAGGCATATCAGAAAATACAATTACAAATGGATGCAATCTCTATCACATACTTTAACAACAAAAAAAAATTGGGTTCACGTCTCTCAGTCCTAGTCCACATTTCCTTCTGCAAAGGTTGGAAATTCGTTTCCTTCCTGCCCTCAGGAAAAGGAACAGCATTTACTGGGCACAAATGGAGTTTAGAACTTTTATATGAATGAATTAAATGCTTTAAAGAAGTGAAATTATTTTCATTTTCCACTGTCCCACTTCTAATGTGTGCTTAATCCACAAGCTACCCAAGCACAGAGTCAGAGACTCAGACTCTTGTTCCTGTTTAGCTGTTATTACAGGTACACATCTGTTTAGTCTGTTGTAGTCAACCCACCAAACAAAGCATTTACTGTCACATTTAGTTGCTTTCTACTGAAGCATTTGTATTAGATACTGCAAGCAATTTTTAGATCGGTTATCCTTCCTTGCAGATAATCGAAGTTGCAAGTACTTCCCTTAAATGCTTACTTCTAAATACAATGTTATTTCTTTATCTAGAATAAGCAAGTAGAGAACTTCTTCAGTGAAATGAATATGAACCTGAGGTGTGAATCTATACTGATTTTCACCTATACCACCTGATATCATTTTATTTTCTGTTATTGTTACCTCTAACATGCTTTTGATCCATTTACATTAATAGCACAATAAAATAGTATTCCAGCAATAACTCATGCCACAAGATGGAGCAATTACGCAGCAGGGGAAAAAAATAAAACCCCTGAACTTCACCCAGCATGTTTGCCAATATTACATTAACAAATACTGATACTATTTCAAAACTTAAAAGGAACCATTCCAGAGTCTGCACAATTCAACCATACTCGGCCAGTTCCATGGTTTAAAGAGTGAACGTTCATCACAATATCTATTACAGAAGGCAAGTGGTTCCAGTTTTAGTCATTAAAAGCTATCAATTCTCTTTCTACCAACATACGCTTACAGTAAACAGTGTTCAACTCACAGTTATTTAGTACATCAGTAAGTCTAAGCAGTCCTGTTATTTCACAGATGAGTTGGAAAGCAGTTCCATAAATCAGACAAACACTGATGTGTTAATTGATGTTTACCTTACAAATGAAGAAATACTGTAATGTTTTGCTTTACTACAGACTTTATTGTTATAAAGATTTAAGTGAAAATACTGTATCTATAGTGTCATAAACAAGCTAATGAATTAGTTCAGTTATGTGTGTCCAAAAATTGAAGTAGATGCACTTTTTCTTTTAAACACGCACAATAAACATCTTAGGAAGCACTGTCATAAAAGCAACTGCATTGAATCACTTGTAGTTTTTACCCACATCACAATTATTTAATTTCAGGTTACAGTATTACAGTTCTACAAATTCTTAGAGTTATCATCACAAGCTCTAATGAATGCACAGAATCTTCAGACTAGAAAATGGCCCCATGGAACAGTTTTGTTCCTTCTGTATGCCTTACTAGCGCTCAAGTAGGAGTGCACTCACTCTAGCCAAATCATTCAATGTGCATTTGTATGAACATTAACAGTGCAGGTTTATATTACTGCTAAACCAATCAATTGTCTAGCTGCTGCCGGAAACACACAGACCAACTGCTGGTTTCCTCCCACCTAGCTGCACCGCCCTGTTCTGTTGCATGACTGCTGGCTGAGGTCACACTGAACCAGTTCCTGGGACAAAACCAGATGGCAATCAGCCCATCACACAATAAGTTGGACATTTTGGGATTCAGTTTCCTCAGTTAGTTAACTGCAAGGGTAACAAGAACATCAGTAGAAGGGAAGCACTGAGAGTACAGCTGAGAGCAACAAACTTCTCTTTTAGCGATAGCAAGCAACAGCAATTGCCTTATCATTGAAAAAAAAAAAAAAAAACAACACACCAAAGACAACAGATCTCTTAGTCTCTTAGGACCATCACAATACAGAATTGATTTCAAAGAATGCTGCATACATTTTTTTCTAGGCCTCTTTGGAGTTAATTTTTCCACCAATTTTCTTCTCCCCTTCTAGGAAAACGTGCAATTAATCAGCCTTAAAAAAAGGTGCAGTGTTATCATAAAGTGAATTTCTACTCTATTCTAGAGAACATTCATTATTTTCTTCAAGGCAGGCTGCTGAGCATATATAAAGCAAAAGTAAAATTCTTCTGAGAAGTTGTAAGTTGCTACCAAAACAACACCTCCAGATGTTAAACTTCTGATTTTACCTTTCTTTAAATAAAACAACGCATAAGAAATTAATCATAATTTGTGGAATGACCATCACTGAAGCTTTTAACATGGAAACAGATTTTTTTTTCTTTGCTACTTTACTACTGTGAAGTCTTCTCATACACTACTCATCCACATCTGAGACATGATGTTTAATCTCAAAACATCAGCTCTGCCTTTCTTTACTTACGTGTACATCAGAGAAGTATGGAACTACCAAAATTACACACAAATTTTGACAAGAATTTAAAGCTTTGCAAAATGGCTAACACTATACTACCCTTCATAATGTAGAAGTGTAATAAGCAGACATCAGAATTCTTTCTTGAGCTATTTCCAAATAACTTCTCCACAGCATGCAGCAACTTCAGACAGGCTACATTTCAACTCTTACTTCTCCTCAAGCAATTTAATTGTTATTAATTTTCAACTTACATGTGATTTTACTTCAGTGTCATATATAAGACTTTCCCAAAGGCCATGGAATTCAGCTGCAAAAGCAATATATTACACACCTGTTTAAGGTAAATCAATCCGAGAACTTGTAATCTACCATTGCAGCACAAAGCAGTTTTCAAATTATTCTCAACTAAAATTAAGCATCAACAACAGTTCTATGAGAACAATGAAAGTATATTGAAGAAATATATGGATGATTTTTCTCAAAAAGCAAACACTATTTTCTAACAGACTAATTTAGCAGTTTCACTTCTGTTTCCTCGAATAATTGTGAGCAGAAATTAATCTTCTTCAACCTTCTATCAATTTTCTATAACCCTCAACATGAAAGGAAAAACTTCCCCAAGCACTGGGCAGCACTAACAGGCGGGCCATGCTCTGTTACAGAGGAAAGCCTTATTCTTCTTTCCAGAAAACACTTTGAGGACTCTAGATCTCTTTAGTTTGTTCCTATCTAGGGAAAAAGTATACTTCATGCAAGTGAAGTAGGCTTCACATTTCCCTCTCTAGGCAAATTATTATTTTCTTTAGAGATAGTGAAAAGCAATCTGCAAGTTTACTGAAATCATGATATTTAGTTGCCGACAATAGCACCCACTATATTAGGATGACTATATATCTAAACAAAAACTTGTGATTTTCATTGCAATAGGTTGATAGTAGGTAACCTTATGAACAGTTTTATTTTATGATTTAGTTCTCAGAAGAAACTCAAGACAGTATTTGTTTAAAAGCTTGGATTTTTCCCTAGACTACCTGGTTTTCAATACAGCCATCCAGAAAGCAAACTAAAGTTACTTCAAATATCGGTTTTCACTGGGAAAAAAACAAAGGCAAAAGATCCAAGAATCAGGGGGCCTACGAAGCATCAAGTTAACAAGTCACTTCCAGTTTCTGTGGCTGCTCTGTTCTATTTTCAGTAAAGCTTTTGTACAGACTCTAAAGTTTTGCCAGATCACCAGCTTCTGTTTCAGAATCTAAGAGCAGCACTGTCTTGGGGGCTGGAAGCCAGTAGTGGGCTCTGGAAAGCCAATGTTTAAAATGATGAGTTTCTTGTTGGTCTTCAAATAAAAGTCTGGAATGCTGCCTGTAGGGTTAAAAATTTGCATGCTTCTGATGTTGACTATGTATTTTCAGGCTTTATTCTACAAGATCAGTTACTTCCACCTACAAATATTACAGAAGTAACTGACATTTTGTGGAATCACCTGTAGTAGCTCAGTCAAAACCATAAAAAAGAAAGTCCAGATATATTGCCTCCACCCAGAAAGGACAAAGTTATACAGCTGATACACATAATACCTTTAAAAGGTAGCCTTATAAACACTTCTAGCCTTTCCAAGATTTTCTTTCATTGTAATTGCTCTGGACCTTCCAGAATTATCAGATGGGTACCTGCAGGTAGCAGCCAGTGGTTAGCTGCAACAATATCCTCATTATCTTCTTCCAAGTTTTCAGAGCTTGGCCCTTCTTCATTCAGATGAAAAATGTGAAGAGAAAGACTGCTTTTGCTCAAGTCAATAGGCTAGAACAGATACAAAAAGACTTTTAATACATCACATTACTGTATTCGGCTGTGTTCATACTGTGTACAGCTCCCAGCATAAGAAGGGCATGGATCTGTTGGAGTGAGTCCAGAGGAGGGCCACAAGGATGATCAGAGGGCACCTCTGCTACGAAGACAGGCTGGGAGAGTTGGGGTTGTTCAGCCTGGAGAAGAGAAGGCTCCAGGGAGACCTTATAGCGGCCTTCCAGTACCTAAAGTGGGCCTATGAGAAAGCTGGGGAGGGACTCTTCATCAGCAAGTATAGTGGTAGGACAAGGCTTTAAACTAAAAGAGGGGAGATTTAGATTAGGTATTAGGAAGAACTTCTTTACTGGGAGGGTGGTGAGGCACTAGAACAGGTTGCCCAGAGAAGCTGTGGATGCCCCATCCCTGGAACTGTTCAGGGCCAGGTTGGATGGGGCTCTGGGCAGCCTTATCTAGTGGGAGGTGTCCCTGCCCATGGCAGGGGGGTTGGAACTAGGTGATCCTTAAGGGTCCCTTCCAACCCAAACCATTCTATGACTTTATAATGTTCACTTCAAAGTGAATTAGAACATAAGAAAGTTGCAGTACTCAGCTGTCATTCAGCTTTGAAGCCTACTATTTCTTCTTAAAAAGGGGTGTAAGCCCAAAAACTTAGCCACTTTTTCCCATTTATACCAGTTGGTCTAGTAAAAGATACTGTCTTTTCCTACAGACCTTGCTTACGTTCTTAGATGATCATGAGCCAAGTTCACATGCATATGAACAAGGCTGTACATTCTTAATTGTAAATACCTGTCTTTCTTTCAGTTTCAGCTCTGTATCCACAATTGACACAGACTGCACATTGCTGTTAAGGAAACCATCATCAAACTCTGTCCACTTGTAATCACCAAACACGATGTTATGTCTGTTTAACAGTTTTAGGACACTCATCCTGATATCTTCTTTCTTTGCGGTGCTAATAAGAAAAAAACAGCATTATTTATGGCACTGACATTTATAAGGCAACATCTAATATCTGGACTAATATCAGAATGTTTTCTTTAACATGCTACAGCTACATGGAAAACAGCTTCCATTTAAAAAACAAAACAAAACCCCAAATGGTATAACATCCTGCACAAACAAATTATCAAATTCAGTTTGTTTGCAAAAGCAACACGTTTGATCCTTCTGCATTAAAAGACAAAGGCCAGAGAACAGTATTCAATCTTTTGCAACTACATCAGGGGACTGGGAATGACAAAGCTAGAAGCTTTCAAGAATGGAAATCAGTTATGCTGCCTGTGTTTCACTAGGAATAACAGTGAAACTCATAGCCAAGCTACTAGACTGAGCTTAGTTAGCTTGGAAGCTCAGTTACGCTTTCACTCCTAAGGATAACGGATAGCTCTGGATAGAGACATGCTATAAGGAGGACTCCAGTAAAACAGATGAAAACTGCAGGAAAAGGAATAGCATTTTAAGATTCCAGAAAGGTGTGTTAACTTAATTTTGCAACTTCAGTGCAATATCTTGTTTTTACAAGCCTGATGAGAGTGGACATTTTATGCCTTGACCTTCGCAAGGCCTTCAACATACTCATCCACAGTATCCTGACAGCCAAATTAGTAAGATAAGGAGTGGATGAATGGACAACAAGCTGGCTGGACTGTCCTGCTCAGACTGATTAGTAGTCCAACCGGAGCTGCAAGTAAGTGTGTGAGGCAGGGAGGGGTGGGGGAAGGATGAATACTGGGACCAACACTGTTTTCACATCTTCATTAACTGCCTGGATAACAGGATGGAATGCAGCTGTAGCAAATTTATGGATGACACCAGAGCAAGGAAGACTGTTAATACACAAGGCTGCCATTCAGAGGGACTTCCTCAGGCTGGAGATATGATTTGGCAGGAACTTCTTGAAGTTCAACAAAAGTAAATGTGAAATCCTGCCTCTGCACCTATTGCCCAGACAACAGCACAGAACATAGGCCAACTGGATGAAAAGCAGCTTTGCAGAAAAAGACCTGTAGGTACTAGCGGACAACAAGTTGGTAGTGAGTCAGCAGTACATACCTGCCACAAAGAAGGCCAACCTTATTTTAAAAGCCTGTGCTACCAATAGTGCAGAATAAATGTTAGGGGAAGTGATTCTTTCCCTCTACTGGCCGTTTGTGAGACCAGACTTGGAATACAGTGTCTAGTTTGGGGCTCTACTGTAAAAGAGTCAGACATGCTAGAGCAAGTCCAGAAGATGGCCACCAACACAATTATGAGACTGGATCACATGGTAAACAAGGAGAAGCTGAGAGAAATGGGTTTGTTCAATCTCAAGCTGTCTCAGCGGTGGGGAAACTCATGGATGTATAAAGAGAACAAAGAGCAAGACTCTTGTAGGTGCACTGCACAAAGACAAAAGGCAACAGATACAAGTTGCAGCAAGTAAAGTTCTAATCAGACAACAGGAAGAAGTTCCTTCCAGCATGAGTGAGGTGGGTCAAACAGTGGATCAGTTGTCCACAGAGACTGTGTAATCTCAACACACGATTAACCAAGTCCCTGAATAATCTGGTCTAATTATCCCTGCCTTCAGCAGTAAATTGGAATGAGACAACTTCCAGAGGTCCTTTCCAACATATGTCATTCTATTACAATCTTTCCTTTCCTGTTTTTCGCACATACACTTTTTCCATTACTACTATTCAAACTAAAGATTCACCATACGCTGCCAGAGACTAAAGGGCAAGAGAGACCTGATTGATTTCTGATGAACTTCCACGTGTATTTGAACATTATCGCACATGTTTGGGAGTGCTTGCTTCAAATCTCCAGCGGCTTCGTCCATCCTTCTCACTCCTAAGAGGAAGGCAACGAGAAGCAGGCTTTTAGCGACCATTACACGACCAGCGGCACAACCAGCCCTTCCCCGCACGGGAACACCATGTATCCCCCAGCCTATCGCTGTGACCGGCACCCACAGTCACCAGCACCTCCCTTCCGTCCTTCGGGAGATGCAGGCACCGGCCAGGGGATACAGGACGCGTCACAAGCGCGGGCGCACGCACAAGCGGCCTACTCCTCTCTCAGCTAGCGTTAACGGAGGAGAGGAAATCACCTCACGTCGGACGGGGCCCCGAAGACTGCGCTGCAGTCGGGGAATACCGGTTCGCAAGGGGAGCGGGAGGACCGTGCAGCTTCTCCGTCCCCTACGCGCACAGACCGCTGTGAGGGCTGCACCTCTGCCGCACGAAGAACAGAAGAGCGGGGTACTGAAGTACGAAGAAAACCTGACACGCCAGGACACCACTACCGCCTTTTTGCAAAACGGCGGGTTAGTCAGAGGAGCACCGCCTCCTTCCCCTTGACCAGGATCTTCCTCCACAGAAAGGGGGCGGGATTCTTCCGCCTCGTGTGCTTCCGGCGGGGAGTGGGGAAGCTGCGGCTGGAGGGGAAGGCTTTACCATGGGGAAGAAGCACAAGAAACACAAGGCAGAGAAGGCGGAATGGCGCTCGGCATCTGCTGCCGCGTACAGCGGTGAGAATTCGGGGGGTGGTAGAGAGTGGAGGATGTGCCCTCGTACCTGGGGATGAGTCTCAATTCCCTGTGTCTGTCGGCACGGCCCGGGCGTTCCTTCGTGGGTTGGGTCACAGCGGAGCGCCTGAGGGGAGAAGCCCTTGTTTGCATGGGTGAGCTGCCAGCTGCTTTCAGGGCTGGACTACCCTGTTGTTCCGTTGTCAGGGAGCGGACAAAAGGAAGTGCTGAGTTGAGGGTTTTCTTAGAGAGCAGGGTCCCCCTCGGAGGGTGAGAGAGGGGTGAACCGGAAGGCGATCTGAACTAGGCGTGCGGCTGCCGGCTGCTCGTGAAGGCGGCTCGGGAAAGGAGCAGTGGTGGTTTTACGCTGCTGGGCAGCAAAAAGCCACCACAACCTTTCTCTTACTCCCCCTCCTCAAAGGAAAAGTGGAAGAAAATACGATGGAAAAGGGCTCAAGGGCTGAGATAAGGACAAGAAGGTTACTCACTAGTTACCATCATGGGCAAAACAAACTTAATGTAAGGAAATTAATATAATTTATAGCCTATCACTGACAGACTAGAGCAGTGAGAAACTAAAAACGCCTCCCTCCCTGCATTCGCCCTCTTCTATCGCCTACACGTGAGCGGCGTAGGGGAGTGGGGGTTATGGTCAGTCCATATTGCTTCATCACCACTTCTTCATGGTCACTGTTTTCTATTGTACCAGTGTGGGGTCCCTCCCACGGGGCAGTCCTTCCCAAACTGATCCTACGTGGGCTTCCCACAGACAGCAGGTCTTCAAGAACTGCTCCTGCCAGATCACCTGCTCCACTGTGGGCTCCTCTCCATGGGCTGCAGTTCCAGCCCCAAATCTGCTCCTGCGTGGGATCTCTATGGGCTTCAGCTTCCTTCAGGCCAGATCCACCTGCTCCACTGTGGGCTCTTCCACGGGCTGCAGCATGGAAATCTGCTCCACAATGGTACACCATGGGCTGCAGGGGGACAGTGTGCTCCACTGTAGTCCTGTCCACAAGCTGCAGGGGAACTTCTGCTCTAGGACCTGGAGCAATTCCTCCCCTCCTTCTTCACTGACCTTGGTGTTTGCAGGGCTGTTTCACTTCAGCTGAGAGAGAGGAGTGAGAAAATAATGCTGTTGCACAGCAGTTTTTCCTTTTCTTAAATCTGCTCTCACAGAGGCACAACCAGCATCGCTCATTGGCTCAGCTCTGGCTACCGGTTGGTCCCTTTTGGAGCCGGCTGGAACTGGCTCTTGTCTGACATGGGGCAGCTTCTGGACTCTTCTCGCAGAGGCCACCCCTGTGGCCCCCCTGCTGCCAAACCCTTACCACATAAACCCAAGACAGGAGCTGAGAGTAAAGAGCAGGCATTGGGACGCTGGTGTGGAGTGGCATGGTGTGTTTTGAGACCAGATGTCTTTGTGGTTTGTACGGCTCTTATTGAGAGGTAGCTTAGTGGGTAGTATTGGTGATAGGATGACGGTTGGACTAGATGATCTTGAAGGTCCTTTCCAACCTTGTGATTCTGTGATTCACGTTAATATATCACTGTTTGAGTGATACATGTTTTCGCCTTGTTCTGACCGGTATCTGTCTTGCTGTGCGACGGTGGGGAACGTTTTTCAGACGTATTTAGGATGGTCATGCAACTTAATTGAGGTTATAACTTGCAAGAGGGCATGTGTTGAAAGACTGGTCATTTAGCATATACATGAAATGCTTCTAGCAAACAGTTCAAACACTGACAGGAAACAAATCCAGTTAAATAATTACTGTAACTACTGATTTTCAGCTGCTTTATAAGTTTGTAAGCAGTTTGTGTTTCACAAGCACTGACACTTGGGTTTATGGTAGGATGCAAGAACTATATCTCCATCTATATTTTTATGGAGAGCCAAGGAGTTAGTTCCTTGTATTTTGTGGGGTTTTGGAAGTCATGTTGCTAAATATGTGGAACAGCTGCTTCTTAACTAACTTTGTTAGTCTTAGCTATTGCTTTTGTCTCGAAACATATTGCATGCATTTTCAAACTGTAGCAGGTTCTTGTAAATAGCATTTCTAGAAGAAGCATCACTAATAAGACTTTTATTGCTGTATGCTGTCACTTTCATGTGCATTTTTGAAATTTTTTTTTTTTTTTAATTAAGATTATGTAGACAAGCCTTTGGAAAAACCTTTAAAGCTGGTACTTAAAGTTGGAGGAAGTGAAGTGACTGAACTTTCTGGATCAGGGCATGATTCGAGTTATTATGATGACAGATCAGACCATGAGCGAGAACGACATAAAGAAAAGAAGAAGAAAAAGAAAAAAAAGTCTGAAAAGGATAAGGAAAAGCATCTTGATGATGAAGAAAGAAGAAAGAGAAAGGTAAGCTGTGATTTTTTTTTTTTTTTTTTTGAATTCAGACGTGCTCACTTACCGGATATAAAATCTGGTGTAGTGTACAAGGACTCATTTTTTTTATCAGTGTTGTAGGAAGATCTTTGTTTGGGGACAGCACTTCAGAACTGTAGAGAGCTCTCATGTGTGGGTTGATGTGTTTCTGCCATTTAGAAGAGTGATCTAAGTTGAATAATGTAAAAGCTTGTTTCTTTTAAGTGCTTTTTCTCCTGTCCATTTGTTTTGTCTGTGGGTATGAATACTTCTTTTCTTAAATCTGATGTTTCATATTTCAGTCAGGTCAGAAACATGCTTTGCTACCCTTTGAAGAGGGCATTTTTGGCTTTTCAAATAAATCTAGAATGAACTTCTGTCCCTGAGATATGACACGTTAATGGACATTGAAACTGATATGTTTACTCAAAACAGCTTTTTTTTAAATGTGTTCTCTTGAGTACTGTGATACGATAGTCCTACTGTCTCTTCTTTAGAATAACCTGTGTGTTAGGCTTTGTGGCTTTGTTAGTAGCAAATGATGTGATCACCTTAGTTGTCCGGGTTGAATGTTTAGGAGTTAGTTTGAAATCAGCAAGAAGGCATTGACAGTACCTTTACCTGTACAATTTCATTTTAATAATGCTGATTTTGTGTACTAATTATTCTATGACTTCGCTTTTTAAGTTCTTTGTTGTCATGTTGTTTTATTATTCTCATCTGACAATTTTTTTGTACTACTTTGTATATGCGTGTGGTTAACATCTGTCATTTCAAATTGATTTGTTGGGCTTAGTTTACTTGAAAGTGATGTATATCGTAAGGTTATTCAGAAGCTCTTGAATACAGCACAGAGAGGAAAATTTTGTTACAAACGTTTTCAAGTGTTTCAGTTAAGAATAGGTCTGGGAGTTGAAATGTACCAAAAGCATCACCTTTAATACAAGAGTAATAACTTATCGCATCAGATAAAATTGTTTTTCCTTTGCTACATTGTGTGTTTTCTTGTGGTTGGTTGGTTTGTTTGTTTGTTTTCCAGAACTTCATTATTGATGCACACAAAAGAAACTAACAGGTAGATTAGTAACAAAACTGTAGTCTAAACAAAGTTAATCAAAGCATGCTTTTCTACGCAAACTTGAGTAGTTACTGTAAGATCATAAGAATGACTCACGCATATCTTTGGTTTGAAGCTCAGGAGGAGATCAGTAATTGCTGCCTCTGTCAGAGCATTTCTCATGTCTCTTTTATAGGCTTCCTGAATTAGTGCATAATTTATTGATTCCTGTTTAATGTGTCAAACAACAAACACACACAGATGAAAGCAGATCTACAGACAGTTCTTTACTGAATCATAAATTAGCTTTGTTTACTCTCTGTTGTAGGTATTATCATGCAATTTTGCGTGTAAATAGCTTCAGAGTTTAACATTCTTTTCAGTAGAAGTACAGCAACTAACAGGAGAACAGTAGTACATTAAATACAAAGAGCGAAAAGGTAAACTGTTACTTAATCAGAGCAAAACTGGCAAGTGATAGTGGAAGTGACGCTGTTGTTTAAACCACATTATTACATATTACAGGTCAGATACAGCTTGAGTATTCCAAACGAAAAATCACTTTTATCTTTTTGTATGTAGGATTGCACATTCCAAGTATGTTCTAAAATCTGTCTTCTTCCTGCTGTACTAGGAAGAGAAAAAGAGGAAAAGGGAGAAAGAGCAGTGTGACACTGAAGGAGAAACCGATGACTTTGATCCTGGAAAAAAAGTGGAGGTTGAACCTCCTCCAGATCGTCCTATCAGAGCATGCAGAACTCAGCCAGGTGAGCAGTGTGGAAACTTAAATCATTTTGAGTGCTTTTAAAAATACCCACAACGAAGTAATCAAAAGCTTTTGCCAAGGTACCAGAATGTAGAATTTCCATGAGAATTTTCTGAAATCTAGAGACTTAGCAGAAAGTTCTGAATGTTGGAAACACTATCTGAAAAAACAATATTCCTCTTAGTGCTTCTGCATTTTAGTAGATATATTTTCATGTGATTGCACATGCCAAAGACATCTGTTTCTGGCTCCTGTTACTTGGTAGAGTGAAGTATCATTGTGCCTCATATTCCTCAAATTTCTCCTCCTTAGCATTTCCTCAGCGTTTACAGAGCAATGGTCAGAATGTCTGAAACTAAGTTTTGCTCAGCTTAAGGTAAAAATCTTGTAAAGACTGCTTAGCTGTTGTTCTGGTCTTTTTTATAATCTATGTGGAGTTTTAATTTGAGTATCACTGTTTTCATCAAAAGTACGGCAGTAAGTTGTGATAAGATGCGTCTAAAGACCGTAGTCCCCACAATTTTCCTATACCAGTCTTATTTAAGTCTCATCACCAGGCAACATATGTATGAGTTGTGTATGGTAACTTCTGCATGTTTAATTCCTTCATGTTTTGCCATGCTGTCTCTACCTCTAGTCATTACGTGACAGGTTAAACTCAACACTTTTGAGTGGAAACTTTTTCTTACAAGCATTTTCAAATATATCACGATCTCAATACACATCTGCCTTGAAATGGAACTTAGCAGCAAAAAGTTGTGTCTGGGAATGTATTGTCTTATTTTCAAAATGCTGCCGTTGACCGGTCAAGTCATTTGTTGAGGAATTTTCTAATATGACTACGTATTAAATTATGAAATTTGTCCATCAACTGTAAAGGTGACCTACTAGGGATGACTGACACTTGTGATCAAAGCTTTGTATCTCTGGATAGTCTGNAAAAGATTTGAAAGCATATAAACTCTCTTAGCTGTTCTGGTTAAGAAGGGAAATGTTTCTCCATTTTCATGATGAAGAGTTGGAGCTGTAATTCTAGATTTCAGGATGCTTCTTTAGTTTTTCAAACTTCACATGAAAGCCAGTCTCTCTCTAAGTATGTACATGGACCAGGTAATTAACATTTGTAGCATTTATTGTTTAATCTGTACAGTAAGTAAAATCTTAATCTGTTCCTATCTTTCCAGAAAGTCTGCATCAATATGTCACTCTTCTTTTTGACTAAAAAGATTAGGCTGAATATCAGGCATGCTAATTGCATGGGTGTTATGGCAAAGGAACCATTAAAATTGCACTGATTAAAATGTTGTCAGAATGTTGATTTCCCAACTGCACTATCTGAGCAGCCAAGTTTCACTTTTCTGTAAAAATAGATAACACCTTACGTTCACGTTATTAGTTTTAAGAAAATTTATTAATAGACTTAGCATTACGTCTAATTTAATACCTACTAATTTTTAATTTAATGTACTTAAAATTCATTAAGTGGTAAAGAAGAAATTGTTACTGTATGCTTAAAAATTATCTGATGTGCTTCCGCTGTTGTTGAAATCCGTATCTCATTGACCTTCAGACCAGTACAAATTGTACTTGTAGTGACAACTTTCTCTTTGGCGTTTTTTTTCATATATATATGTTTCAATGCACTTATCTGTGTTTCCATCTTAAACTGCAGCTGAAAATGAGAGCACACCAATCCAGCAGTTACTGGAACACTTCCTTCGCCAGCTTCAAAGGTATTAAGCATATCATAGCTACAGTTGTATTGATAGTGTTTAGTGCATGTGTGTTACTTCATAACTTCTTATCCTCGTTTTCTGTTTGAAAATAATGCTTTAACGGCTGTAATATGTTTGGTAACTTTTGCAACTACATCAGATTTGGTTATTTTTAAAGGTTAGTTGATGAATATTGTTACCAACAATGCCATTCCAGCCTGGGGGTAAGCAAGGCATGTTTTGGGTGTGCAGTATGTTGCAATTGAAGATTCAGTAAATAATAATGGCTGAATTTAGGGAATAATAATAATAAAACAGTTGTGAATTTTAATAGTTTAAAGATTGAACGGTTCTCATGAAATTGTATTTTACTCTGCGTCTTCTGTCAGATGCTAAAATAAATTTGTACCTGCTTGCTTGATAATCTTCTGATTTGGTGAAGCTTTTTTTTATTGTTTGTTTGTTTTTTCTTATGTTAACCCTGTAGCTCATATTTTTTAAAAGAAAATTACCAAAATCTTTTGGTTTGCTTTTTTTTATTTTATAGCAAGAAGCTGAATTTGGAACTCAATCTAAAATACTAAATAAACACTACAGTTACTTTTAGAGGACTTCATGAGCAAGAAGAGTTAAAGAGATTATTACTCAGTGAAGCCAAAAGACCCATTTGCAGTGTAAATGGAGATAAAGCATACAAGAAATAATTAATTCAGGAACAGAATCTCTTTCAAAAAGTCTGTGTATGCATAATCAAAATTCGGTCCTGTATCAGGGAACTTTTCAAATATTTTTCTGTTTTGTGAGAGAGTTTTTAGTACTTTTTTAAAAAAAATTTTTTACTGTTAATGTGGTATAGAAACAATGATCATTTTGTTTGCTGATATAAATCTAAAAGGTTTTTTTGTTTGTTTTTTTTTTTTTTTTTTGTTTTTTTTTTTGGAAAAATCCTTATTGGTTTTTT
>VXAL01011482.1:2672-26617 GCA_013399475.1 Chauna torquata
GCTGAATGTGAGCCAGCAGTGTGCCCAGATGGCCAAAAAGGCCAACAGCATCCTGGCTTGTATCAGAAATAGTGTGGTCAGCAGGTCTAGGGGAGTGACTGTCCCCCTGTACTCGGCTGTGGAGAGGTCGCACCTTGAACACTGTGTTCAGGTTTGGGCCCCTCACTACAGGAAGGACATCGAGGTGCTGGAGCGTGTCTAAAGGGCAACAAAGCTGGTGAGGGGTCTGGGGAACAAGTCTTATGAGGAGCAGCTGAGCAAGCTGGGATTGTTTAGTCTGAAGAAAAGGAGGCTCAGGGGAAACCTTATTGCTTTATACAGCTACCTTAAAGGAGGCTATAGAGAGATGGTGATCGGTCTCTTCTCCCAAGCACCGACTGAGAAGACAAGAGGAAATGGCCTCAAGTTACACTGGGGGAGGTTTAGGTTGGATATTAGGAAAAATTTATTCACTGAAATGGTTCTGAAGTATTGGAACAGGCTGTCCAGGGAAGAGGTTGAGTCACCATCCCTGGAGGTCTTCAAAAATTGTTTAGATTCAGAGCTTAGTGACATGGTTTAATGGTGGACTTGGCAGTGCTAGGTTAAAGGTTGGACTGGATGATCTTGGAGGTCTTTTCCAGCCTCAATGATTTGATGATTCCTCTAAAACCGGTTTCTCTCCCTTTGTGGTATGGCTGCCTTCACTGTTCATCTTGCTTCAGTGAAAATATGCTTTCTGGCTAGCCTCCTCAGGGGCCGGGGAGAACAAGTCTTCTTCAATACATTGATATAGATGGCTGACTTGGCCAATAAGTATGAAGAGAGAATCATTTTATTTAATTTTGTTAAAGTAACTATTATTATTTGTTTTCTCATTTCCTCGTTCCCTAAATAAACCATGCACTGGGAGGGAGCTATAAGTAAAATGTAATATATTGGCTACTGATTTTAATACTTTGTTATAATACCAGTAAATATTAACTTTATACTACCTGTATTCTTTTTCCAGTTAACCCTCTGAAACCAGAATTTACCCTAATCCAAAGTATCTGATTTTTTCTGACAGAGAATAACTTGATAATGCCATCCCATTAATAGGCACTGAACACAACCATTAGAATTTACATATCTCATGAAGATATATGTTTTATTTCTTTGATGCTGTAAACTTTTTTTAATGAATTTTGTGCTGTTTTCTGAACTGACAGTGAATATCTGTTTATTTAGTTATTACTAAATACCATTCTAGAACGTAAGTGATGTTAAGATCTAGTCGTGGCATTAATTATGAAGAAGTGTTTTTGCCCGGAATAAGTCTTTACTACCTTTGGGGACATGATTCTTTAATTTACATTCCTAAGATTTCCTAAAAGATTATCACTGAATTTGACTTTGTGTTTGGGTGACTTTAGAAAGAGATCTTCTTTCTCTCCTAAAAACCAAACATTATTATGTTTGATGGGTAACATCCCAGGGTTTTCAGGTGCTGTGCTATGGTGGTTGTATGGTTTAATGTACTTTCCCATCACTCTCAGTAGGTAAGCTGCTGTTCCCAAACAGCCATGCTGTCTTTGCAAGCGATCTAAGCGAAATGTTCAGCCACTCTTCAGATCCGGCTACACAATAGTGTGAGTGAAAAGGAATGCATCTCTCCTTCTGGCAATTACCTGATGTTCAGTTACACCGTTCTTTCCACAGTTGTAGAATAACATAATAAAGGCCTCATCTAATCCCTTTGAAGACAACAATATTGACTGAATTCAGTGCGAGTAGATAAACAATATCCAAGTCTTGACCAAAATAATTGTCACAATACTTATGAGTAAGAAAAAGACAATATTCCTAACCAATTTTGATCACTAAACCTTTTTGTTAGCAATGTATCCATAGGATATGTTTTGGAATATGAAAGGCAAATATAACCAACTGGCTGATCAGAGGAATTAACTAAGTTTAGACAAAAGGAGTGTACAAACTGATCAGTGGTATGAACATGCATCAATACCCTTGTCTTTTATAACTGCACTTATTTCATAGTAGGAAAATAATCTCAGACACATAGTTTTGACTGGGCACAAAAATGGAAGAAAGGAAAACCAACTTCAGTTTTTCTTAAAGTGATGCATTACAGTGTAACTCAAATCTTTTACCCCTCAGTCTTTTATATAAACATTATTTCCTTAGCACTTTATGTAGTGCTTTTCAGGTTCAGAGCCCTTTAGACAAATTATTTTAGTTAGTTTTCACATCTCCTCTGAGAGAGGTAAGTAAATATCATTATCCTCGTTTTTACAGACAGGGACTCTCATCTAGAGAGGTTAAGTAACTTGCCCAAGGCCACAAGGGGAAGTATTGTCATCGCTAGTCCTGGAAGTTCAAGAGGTTTTATATCCTCAGTCTTTCACTTGTTTGCTAGATGGCAACTGAAATTGTTAATGGTTACCCCTGTGTTACAGAAATATTTTGTGTGATTTTACCTCTTTGGTCTAAGCTGTAAGTTTAAGCAAGGAAGAAATCAGACTTCATGTAGTCAGACTGTAGCATAGTAACACAGTTTCCTTCAACAGAAATGTCAAGTTACTTTCCTGTTACATCTGTAATTAAGTAGAAAAGGTAGTAGACCATACCGTTTACATTTTTTCCATGGGAGACTGCACAGTCAGTAGTTTCTTTGTCAGTTCAGGCCATGATAGGGCTGCAGCTCTGGTTTATGGGAGATGCAGAAAATGCAACTTGTGGAGATGTTTCCAAGCCATGCGTTTGTAGGACCTCAGGAAAATAAAAATACTGACAGTATGTGCTTTCTAAAAGAACTCTTCTCATACAAAGAAGATTCAGGAGCAGAGAGTGGTGGTTTTGTATTTAAGAAATTTAAAATACCATACTGGTTTAGTTATTGTGTTTTAGAGTCTATAGTATCATGTCTGCAAGAAGAGTTCTGTCTAGTCCTCAACTAGAGGATGTTTAAGGAACCAAGTTTGCTAATTGAATTTTCTGTTTCTTGAATTTTAAGAGAAGGCTAGTCACAACTATGTGTGGGGCTGCTCCATTTGTAAGGGCAGAGAATTTAAAGGACTCAGAAGATTAGCCAATATTCTGGTTTGAAAGGATAATGGATGGAAAAGAACAGAAATGTATTACCTGTCTTTATTAGCTATACCATGAAAAATGGAAATGTAGTAACGTTATATTCATAATATAGATCGTGGCTACATCTAGTGACCCTTATTCTCCATGAAGAGCCAGGCACTATTTAGACTGTGCCAGCATTAGTATTACAATGCAGGATGTTGAGACTCAGGTTACCAGTACATGAGGAAATGGGTGAACGCTTGCAGCTGTCCAGTCAAAGTGATGGAGAACAAATGAGAAAGGGAAAGTATTCTAAGGAAGAATATTTCAGCAGTAGTTGTAATGATGAGGAAGAGAGCTCAAACTTGGTTTGTGCTCTCTCTCTTGTCCTGATGGATGTAACCCTTTTCTTTGGTAGCTTGAGCTTCTGTCATCTTCCGACATTTTCCTTGTTTCACAATGAGATGTTGGACTGGAATCATTTGCCCACATAGAGGCACTTGCTTCCTTCTGAGATGTCTTAGATTGTGTGAGATTTCTCTGTGGGGCTGACAGGTACTACACAAGACCTATCAGAACTCCGTGCCTCACTGCAGCAGCAGGTGGGGTTCTGGGAGACACTTCGTGTACCCCAGGGTGCATCAGAGAGCACTGCACACCTCACTGGGAGCCTTTGTGATTGCAGTTTTGTATGCCCTGCAAAACACACTTAAGAGATTATAAACCTCTTTCTCAGTTACCTTGCACAGACATCTATACCACAGTGGAAAGATTAAAAAGTGGAAGGAAACCAAGCAAAACAGTGACGTAACATGCTTCATGAATGCAAGTGAAGGAAAAAAGAAGTGAAAGGAGTATTTTGCCAGACGTTTCGGAAGCTATGTGCTCAGCATATGGGCAGCAAGAGAGAAATGATCAGCTAACATCAGGGTGGCAAAATTAGTCATCAGTGGAAGCGTCAGGTAATTCTCCATGATAATGATCAAACTAACCGGAGCTTTAGGGATAGTTAGTATATAAAGCTTGAAAACTGTCATTGTCTAGTATACTATCCCCCTTTCCTTACAAAGAAACGTGCTCCATTTATATTAAGCTATGGATTATTTTCTCTTTAGATTCAAACAAAATCTGTTCAGGAAGAATATTGTTAGTAAAATTTTAATGATATATAGTTAATTTCTGTGAATATGAACTAAAAGTCTTGCACTCTCCTTTGCTGCAGTGATTGGCATAATTTTCTGTATGACATCACTGCAAGCAGTTCAAGACTTTGATTTACTTTTTTGTTTCTTTTGCAAACTCTTTATTTAGCATTATTTTAATAGTGAATATGCCTCAGCCAGCAAAAAGCTGAAGATTTGTGTGTTGATGGTGAAGAGGTCAGAGTGATATCATGTTCTCTGGCTTCTGACTCTCTCCTGGCTCCATGTTGTCACCGGCTGTAGAATCGGTGGTGTCAGCCTCATGCGTCCTGAAGTCACGATATTTTAACTACTCAAAATCTGTGGAACTCTGATTTTGTTTGAATTTTGAACCTTTGAATGAAAAATACATGTCCTAAAAGCATGTGAGAGAATTTAATAGTAAAACAAATAGCTGCCTCTTCAGTCTGGTGGCCCACGTTACTACTGTGTGCTTATAATAGTATGCAGCACAAGGACAGATACTTTTCTAGGCCTACTGAAGAGATAGAGGAGAAGGTAAAGTATGTGAGTAATAAAGGCAAAGACAGTTTAGAAGAATGCTGCAAGGAATATTTTGGAAGCAATATATCAGATGTAGCCTTATTGTTCTGCTTTAAACAGAAAGGAGAACTTGGCAGGAGAAGCACAACTTCTTTTCTGTCTCCCTGCTTTGAGCTGTTGTTGGGCAGACTGGAAGGCCTGTTGGTAGGACAGCCATCATCCCCTTACCAAAAGCACCACCAGGGTCAGGAAGAGAAGCCAGGGAGCCAGAGCTGAAGAAAAAAAAAAGTGCTGATTTTATCAAGATCAGATGTCCTTGATAATAGACCCATAGGTTAAATGAGAGCAAGAGATAAGCTAAGATCACAAGTCAGGTACCTTTAGCAGGAGCAAAAACTAGAATCAGAGAGGAGCAAGGCGGTGAAGTCAGCCTGCTCAGAAGTCTCCATGGTGGCTGAGTTCACTTTTCAATGAAGCACTTTTCAATGAATCGTTGAAGTTTAACTCAAGGCTCCTCAAGAAGGAGAGGCAATGCCTACCATCTTTTATTGAAATCTGCAATGCTTCCTTATTGTGCTTGCTGAGTAATACTAAAAGTCTGGCTTATAGATTATAAATTACACACAAGGTAATTTTAATCAGTTTTTAGTATCTGCATATTCTTGGCATGGTAAGTGGTTGTGTCTTTCCAAGTGACACTTTCTTGGATGGTAATAATTGAAGAAAAGGTAAAGCAAGCTAACCTGACTCTAAAGGTACTATAATCATCTTCCCTTTTGTTAAGGTCACTTGGTCCTAGTTGAAACTGGTATTGTTCGTCTCAGACTGGGTGCAAGAGGCCATACTCCTATTGCCTTACTTCAGAGGAAAGAAGTGTCCAACAATATTTAAATACACAGAAATGATGGACCAGACAGCAATTTTTTTAAGACTTTAAGGTCCAATACAAATGTTCTTATAGATGTTTTGAATCTTTCCCTTGATTTTTTTTAAGAAATGGATCAAACTTCAAATGAAATGTTTCTGAGAAGAAAAAACTACTGAAAAATAGTCAGACATTACGCAGAATATACTAAACTTTAAAAAATTAATTGTAGAAAAAGGAGTGGGAACTGTGATTACTAGGTTTGGCAAGGAAATTGCTGTTGCCAGGAAGAGTCCAATTACTTGAACAGATCTAATACGTAAGTATAAATCTTCTTCCCCCTTATTATAATAGGGTGGGGAAAAGTGAGGTTTCAACTTGGAGCTAGAGCAGAAGTAATATTTTAAGTAATACTCTTCAATTTTCTCATATAAAAACTTAATTTGATGTGCATTATGGATGAAGTCTTACCTGCCACAGGAATGATAATCCTATGGTAATATTGAATGATAATTACACTACTGATGACTTTAAAGAGTTTACAATTTGATGTAGCCCTGGCTGGCAAAACTACATGTTGTAATGTGTGCTAAATTAAGGTTTGAGATGCACAGTGAAAGGGCAACAGACTTTTTGCAGTACCTTCTTTTACAGCCTTTTGCTTCGACAGAGCAATCTCCGTTTTTCCATAACTATTTTTTTTAAACATGTAATGTTTAAAAGTTTAAATTTAAACACAAGTTTAAATTATATTTCATTTATGTAGCTAGATAGTGACAAGAATTTTGAAAATCTGGTTATGTGATATATCTGCAAGCTAAGCTCAGTATTTATTTTTTACTTTCATTACAGTGAAGTGGTTTTTTTTCTTTGCAAGTAAGATTTTATTTTTTTAGAAGAAAGGGAAAGCATGGAGCAGCATACTGTTTTATTTGAATATACAATGTGAAAATACAATCTTCAAACAGCTAGACTCTACACTTAAATAAAGTGCAGCTCACCTTTTACTGTGGCGGGTAATCTGGGTACCATTTTGCAGAACAGAGTGGTCAGCTTATGTTGATCTCAGGTGGGTTCTTCTTGCAATTTAGAATACATATATGGGATAAAATTACATAGAGAAGATTTAATGTTGAAGCTGCAAAGTCAAGCACTAAAACCTAGTCAGTGCTGATTGTAAAGTTGCCCAGGCAACTTTATTTCCATTATCTTTACATGTCATGGTATGTTTTTTTTCCACTATTAAACAGGAATAGAAAATACTTTTTTTTTTGTTTCTTTATCAGTGTCTCTAATCTCCAAAGACTATCCGCAGTCTTCTCGCAGCCCTCAGCATTGCTTACTGCCTATGTCATTGTCCTGCTGAGGCAGAGGACTGAAAACTAATACGTAATTAAAGACCCATGAGAGGGCTAAATTAAGGTTGTATGTATCTTGCTCTGTATGGTACCAGTAAAGTGCAAAACACTATTGATATGAGAATTGGAGGAAATAGATGTGGAGTTGATGTTGTCATTGGTTTGGTGCCAGCTTTCTATAGCAAGAATAACAGGTCAGATTTAGGATCAGCCACAGCTAGCAATTTTTAATAGCTTCAGCCTGACTAAGTTTGCATGTATTTTTATGGGTCAGTGCATTTGACTCCTTTTGTATATCCACTCCTATTTCAAATGAAAGAAGCATACTGGGAATAGTGCCAGGGACATGGAGGAGGAAGGTGAGAGAATGCTAGCACTTCAAAAATAAAAAATAAAAAAAATTCATACTTATTCTTCAGCTTGATTTTTTTAAAACCAGTGTTTCAACCTTAAAGCTTGTCAGGTCTGCTTGAGTAGGAGATGAAGCATAGATTGTTCTGGCCCCATTGTTCAGTCTCGCAAAGCTATAAGCAACTAAACAATGACTGTCTAATTAAAAAACATTAGGTAGGTGCAGAGTGGGTGTTATCAGCTCTGTATTATCAATGATAAAATACGATTAACTATATTTTTATATGTTCAGTCAACTGGACAACAGCAGAACTGGATACCAGATGAAGAACCTGTTTCTTCTAAAAACAGATGTCAGAAGGAAAAGAATAGGATAGATCAATTTAAGCCAATGCTAAGAGAATAATGCTTGAAGAGAAAAAAGAAAATGGAAATTAAATGCCAGGTATGATTATTTTGCAAGTCATGGAGAATTGTTTATGTAACCTTACAAGCCATTTAATAATCAACGAGACTAGAAAACAGTAAATGTGGTTATTGATCAAACGTTAGTAATTTAGTTTCAACGTACTGTGTTTAGCGTCTGATTCATGGTGCACTGAAGTGGGAACTTTTCAATAATATGTGTGGAACCGTCTATAATAGTTCAGGAATACTTAATTTTGGTGTAGTTACTGCAGTGTTATTTAGGAATAGATTAGTATTATTAAAGGAACAGATTAGTTTAACTACATTATGTTTCTTGTTCAGATGCAAAGAGGAGAACAGTTTTAGATAGCTGGTTCTTAGGTGCAAAATGCAGTTGAACTTTATTATATAGGCTAACCTGATGCATTAGCAAAACAGCAGATGCCAAAGACTTGTTAAGAGGCAGTGCCAGGACCATTAACACCAACAAGTCCTATCCTCTTGTTTCAGGCCAATCCATGAATCTGATCTGGCAAAGAAAAGCATAAACCACAAAACTCAAAGGTACAGGGCAGCCTTGCTAGGTTTAAAAAGTACACACAAGGAAAAAGGAAATTAAAAAAAAAAAAAAAGAGAGAGAGAGGAGCTGGGACCATTGGTAATGGTTGAAGAAGGCAAGCCTTACTCTGTTATTTCAATGGTATAGACAATTCGTAGTTGCACAAAAATATACTGTTTAAAAGAAATCTTCTCTACAGATTTGCCTTTTTTGTTTTGTTTTAAGTAAGTGAAACAGTTTCTCCAGAGGTATGCTGTTGGTGGTGGTTTGAGAGCCAGGTTCTCAAAAAGAGGCTAGTTGGGCCTTTGGCTCCCTCTTACAGCAGTGGGCATATACAGGTCATTTTGCCTAGATTATTTCTAAATGTGGAAATCTCTGAACATCTAGCTTCCTACTGAAGCGTGAGGCCAAAACTATGAAGTTTATCTGAGGGGAAAAAAAAAACACTGGGGAACAAAAAGCAGTACAAGTAGTCCCACCGTTGTTATAAACCCCTGGAGTCCAGGAGTTGGGACGAGTCTGTAAATGATTATTGCCACCTAGGCAAAATTAAGCTGACTTAATTGAATTCAGACCATAGCCTCTGAACTCAGTGTGTCTGAACTTTGGAAAAGTGGGTATTCGGTTAAGAAATTTAGAACTTAGTACATTGCTGTTCCATACAGAGCAGATGAAATTGGTTACAGTATGTAGCTTGTGCTTCAAAGAGCTTTTCTCTAAAAATATTTCTAGACAACATAATCCACCTGACTATGAAATGCAATAGCAGCTGTGATTTCTAATAATAATACTTTTTTCTGTACACCAGAACACATTTGTGTTGACATTTAAGTATTGCTCAGCTAAGATGTTTCACAGCTTGAGGGAGAGGAAAATTTTCTCTTCCTCAACACATCGTGATTCTTTTTTCTGGGTGACTAACTTCGACCTTAGGGAAGGGGAAATGACTGAGCAGAAGGGTCACTGAAGGATGAACGTGGCAGTATAACCTTCCCTCTGGTGTGTTGTTCTCCATTTGAGTTCTGTGGCTGCTCCATTCTCACTTTCTTACTAATTAGCCCCAATGTCTCATCAGAGTCCTTTGCTGTGATAACCCCTCCCACCATCCCATGTCCTCATTTGAAAGGCTGGTGCCAGCAGGCAGAATTCTTTGCCCACATAGTCTATCTTTGCAGTGGCATCCATTGGTTACTCTGGGCAAGGAAAGGAAATGGTGTAAGACCTCAGTAAACCTGCCCTCCACAGCACTGCTGGCCATCTCTATCTGGTATGGTGCTGCATTGTATCTCCAGGTTCCAGAATGTGTTTTGGAAGGCCAAAAGAATGACTTGTGACCTTTGCGTACTCATGTGACCTTACAGAAATACTTCATTCAGTATTTCTGAATATTCACCAAGAAGATTTGTTGTTGTGTCGTGTCCCCCCCCCCTTCTTTACGGTCAATGTTTGCTGTGAAATGATAAGTGTTTGCCAAGATCTGATTTCCTCAAACATCCAATGGAATGTAGTGCTTTACGTCCTTTGGGAAAGAGATTTTCAACCTGAGCATAATATACTTTCATCTACTCTGAGAAAGCAACGTTAAAATAGCCTCACTTATTAACTGGGCTGTTTTAGGCTGACATCGAATGTGATCAAACAGGATGTGTATACTGGAAGGATGCAGCTTCTCTGAGCTGCGCCTCAAGGAAAGAACAGTAGTAAAATGATTTCATGTCGTTTACAAGACAAGAGTGAGTTGACTTGTACTGATCATTACCATTTCTAAACCCTTTTTAAAGTTCAGATAACAGCTCACAGTGGCATCTGGAGCTCCTCTTCATTTTCTCAGTGCAGTCATATAAAATTTTTGGAGATTAACCTTCAGCACTGTTTTGTTACATACATTGAACTCTCTTTTTCCATGCTAGCAGTTGCACAGTGTTGCAGGAACATCCCCAGGGCAGTGCCTCTTGGAGATATTAGTAAAATTGCATCCATTTTTATTTTTATTTTTTCGACTGTGAGGATGTTTTTCAAAAGTGAGGCAAGTAGGAGGGGTAGGGAATACTTGTTTGTCCCACTTGGTTTTGTCTCCTCCTTGTGACAAAAGCTTCGCAAAAGCTGTTAAATGAAACTGATATCACCGAGGCCTCAATTATTTGAAATAATGGTAGCCCTAGGTCTAATTAACTCGCACAGAGTTTGTCAGTGACCTTGAGATAATTTACACCAAGTCCATACTTTCTGGAGAGCCATCAGCAACAGCATTTTCAAATGTGGAGTAAATAGTTGTTTTTTTATGCTGCGCTCATTTGTTGTGCATGTGGACACTTACACGATGTAATATAAAATACTGCAGCACAAATCTTAATCTGTCAGAGATTCGGTTAATCCAGGTCTGCCTTCCCTCAGTGCATCAGGGCTGCAGGTTTGTGCATGCACAACTGAATGGCAGAGATCTTCTAAGCACAGAAGAGTGTATTGCAGAGTGAGCAGCTGTAAGCCCTGGCTTCTATCACGTGTCACTAGGAGATACGTGTATGCAGACGCACTGCGTGCCCTCAGACTGCTTCGCTCCTCTTCCGCCCTTCCGCCTCTGATGCATGTGGTCCTTTTTGCAGAATCTCGCATCGCCATGTAGGAAAGTAGAAGGTTCATGGAAAGGTTCACGTGCTTTTCCATTTCTGGAAAAAGTGGCTAGGTAGAGTTATACTAATAAAGGCTACATTGACTTTTTTATTTAAGTTAAGATGTCTTGTAAAGCTTTGCAGTTTTTGACAATTAAATGCTGAGAGAAATAAGTCTCAGGAACCTTGTTTTTTTTTTTTTTTTTGAAAATAGAAGCTCTGTTGTTCTTGTAGATGGATTCTCCAAAAATAATAAAATGCCGCTAAATTTTGAGGAACCACATGGTAGAGTGTGCTAATGAGACCTATATTTCAAATCTTCTACGTTTGGAAGAAGCCATGAACTTTTTGGATGCGCTCTTTTTTTTTCCTTTTTGCTTTTCCATCCTGAAAGCATGGAACTAACAGGTGAAGCCTAACAGTCTGATATTTGTCTTTAGCAAAGTAAATAAATAAATACCTGGAGATCTAATAATCTCCCTGATTTTATAATTGTCTCCTCTATCGTATAGAACCCTAAATGGCTACTTTACCTTAAAAAAAAAAAAAAAATTAAATGGAGTGTACCATATGAACAAATGGGGAGGCCATTTTGTCAATGCCAAATTTGTAAATGACCTTTTTTTTTTATTTAGGAAAATAAAACCTATAATGGTAAAAGCTTGTGGTGTAGAGTGGTAAACCAACTCTTTTTTTGTTACCATTAGCTGGAGCGACAAACATAATTATCTCCTCATTAGAACTGATTTTGTATAAAACTGAGCAAAACCAAGCCTCTGTCACTTTTGCAAAGCAAACCCTCATATCATATTTTCCTTCTCTGTACTGCTAAGATTTTATCTCGTCTCTGATTGTTAACATCAGCTGTACAATGATTTTAAAACTTTGCCAGTGTTATCGCATGTGAGTCTGTTGAGTTTTGTTAAAACTTTTTATCCAGCGTTTGGTTCAGGGGTAAACTCTAGGAGATTGAGGAGTCATAAGGAGATGAGCTTTCTGTGAGCTCATTTCCAGCTATTTCCAGCTGGAATAGACAAAGGCCTGACGATGCGTTGGTGGGAGGTCTAGGTGACTTACAGCAAGCTACTTCATAAGTGTTAGAGTAGAAAATCTTATGACTCTTGCTTGCAGATCTCGAATTATCCAAATTGTGACAGGGAACTAGCTCGAGCTATTCCTCCCGGTCCATTCTGCGCTATAAGGAGAACAAGGAGGAGTAATACGACAGAAAAGGTCATGCTTAAGAATTACTTCCAGGTAGTTGTGAGCTTTGTAAGAGTTAAGCGGGGTGGTAAGGCTACTATGTGTTCATAACTTGCCCTGTTGTGTCTAGGTAATACAGCACATATGGCCTTCTCTCAGGAGCGGCAGGAGCAGTGGGAGAGCGTACGTGCCATATGTTCTGCTATACCTAGTCACTTGCAGGAAGTTAAGGATGACATGGCAGCTTTAACTTATAATTTCCTTTTATTGGTGTGTGTCTCAGCTTTAATGTCCTCATTTGCATAAGTTTAAATAACTATGTAAATTATAGCTTTGAAACTGACATATGGTATTTTATGTGCACATCTATCCTCTAATGTATACTTAAGGAATACAACACTTTAACTAATAGAGCCAAAATGCTGCACTAGAGACATGTTGCCTGCTTCTATCGTTCCTACATTTAATGCCTGAAAGGGAAAAAAAAAAAAAAAAAGTCCTTTTATTCCAGGACAGTTGCATTATGTAGGAGGCAGTTGAGTCTATCTGGAATTCAAACTGAACACAGTATAATGTAAACAGTATGTCACGTTTAAGACTGATGATTTTAAGAAGTCCAATTATTTAGATTTTCAAAGCTCAGGTGAAACTAAAATTTCTAGTTTGTGAACTTTTGAGGAGGTTATTGATAGGAAATAATTATTTTGGCATTCGTGACAAGTACCTAGTTTTCTAGTACTCTTTTTCACACTTGTGAAATTACAATAGAAACCAATACTCATAATTCCTGCTATACTCTCAGAAACAACTTCTGCTGTGGATATTGTAGTAAGGTGGATTCCATGATATTTAGCTGATGCAACTGCCTTTATTCTTTCTGAAATGGCAATTCCTTGTATTTAGGGTCCACAGAACAGTCTGTGCTTGTTGAAAGGGACTCATTAACATCATCCAGTTGCTTTTTTTTTTTCTTTTGTGATACACAGCCAATATCATGGGTAGCTTACAAATAGGAAGGAAAAAGCAAGTAGATGCAACAGTTATATTTTATCTTCTGATGTTACAGCATTTCGTTTTTTAAAACCTATTATGCTGTTACTTGGCTTGCTATTTCATCTCCTAAAAATGCAGCTGCTGAGTAACTTCTTACACAATCAGAGGAATAATGCAGAATACTTTTACAGCTGATACTGTTACTGGTGTCACAGTTCACAAAGTCTCAGTCTGCACTCCTGTTGCTCATCCTTCATAGGCTGTGACACTCATCAAGTGGCCTCCCTTTACTGTACAATCCAGTCACTTGCAAAATCATAACAGGCTTTTGGTGGGACTGCAGGACATGCAGAAGTTAGATGGTGCGTGGAGATTTGCCTTCAGGACCTGCACAGGTTTGGCACGCTACATGCCAGGGAGTCTTGAACTTACCACCATTACTGCACCAACAGTTCTTCTGGACCAATTTGATACATGCTGCAAAGCATATGTGGAGAATGGGTGTGTGGGCACACTCCTTTATCCTTCAGCTACTTGGAGAATATGAGCTGGCGACCCGGGTGTGAAATGCTTATAAGATGTCCATAAAATGTTTATAAAAGCCGTGAAAGAAGAAATGGAAGATATGTGATGGTAGATCTCTTTATTACTAAAGTTAAATTGGAACTTCCCTCTCCTTCCCTCTCTCTTCCCTGTCCCTCTCTAGTCCCTCTCCTTCACCCCCCTATCCCCTTCATACAGCAGACTTGCTCTTGACTTCTCAGCTCCTTGCGTGGTGAGAAATTCTGTATTTCTGTAACCCCAGACTGCGTGCGTCTTCCTGATTAACTTCCTTCTAGAAGTCCTTCCAGGGATCAATGCAGATTGATACTTTCTCCTGAAACTTGTCTGTTTCTTTTGTAATCAGCATATTTCTTAACTACAGTAAAGATCCTTCTGTTTCTTTGGAGACATAAATGTCTCTTTGTTAGACACAGTGTTACTTTCTGTATTGATTAAACAGTTAACAATTCATCAACTCGATGAGAGATAATACTCTCCCCATAAGCTCCTTTTAGTGACTTAGGGCAGGATTCCAGACAATTCATTGCCAGCATAGGAGAAGTTTCTGTTCATCATCTCTGCCTTTGCTTTCCTCCCCGTTCCCAGTGCTTCAGTTGGCATGGGCATGGTGCTTACCAAGAACTGATTCAGCCTGCTGGTTGCGCAGAAAACTAACTGAGCAAAGCAGTAATCCCACTTCTGTCATGTTAGGGTGGTCAGCTTGACTTACGGAAAGAGACAGGGAAGAGAAGGGTGTATGGCCAGGAGGAGGGGAAGGAGACAAGACTTCTCCTTTTCAGCCAGCACCACCATGTTAGATTGCTCAGCACTCATGGAACCACGTGGGTTTTCAGTGTGTCTGTCACTGTGGAATCTCCTTGTTCATTCAACTTTGATTTGTATGCCTTCGTACTTTAGTAAGTTTGCTTAGTTCAGTAACAGATGTATATAGGTCTAGTTTCTCGCTGTCAGAAGGCGTGATGATAATTAACTACTTTGGGATGACATAGGGTTTAGAATGACTGACTCTCTACATCTTTCTTCTCAAGATATCATGGCACTGGGATAAAGGCAAAGGAAGGAGCAAGTGAAATATCTTCTCTTCTCCCTTACGTTAGCTATAATGTAATTTGTTAAGCAGGTCCAGAACTTGCCAGTAAAAATCTAAAGTAGAAAAATAGCTACTTGTGACTTCTCCTATGAATGAAAAATATAGCTTTTCCCATAGCTGAAGTCTTAAATTCCATCACAATCCCAGTACGGTGGAGGATATGCAATAAGCAGTAGTCAAAGAAGCTTTCAGAAAGGCTGTATGAAATATTATGCTTAATCTGCTTGTAAGATAGGAATTTTGTTTCTAATAACTATGGTCATTTAATTTATTAAATGTGGCTGTATTTTTATTCATCTACACAAGAAGCTTTAAGTATACTTTGCGTTTCCCAGAATATGAGTGGCAATACTCAGAATAAACAGTTTTTATGTGTAATATTTAAGCTGACCTGTATTTGTCATAGTAGGCAGTTTCCCCACGGTCTATACTATGCTTTGATTGTATTATAGGAAGGGGAGTATTAAAAGAGGGGATAGATGATAAGTTTGACTAGAACAGTATTGACGTATTGTTTCATGTCAGCAAAGCAAATTGTGAGTATAAACATCAAGCATTTCAACAGTAGCATTTTCTTCAAATTCATATTATTGTAGCTAAAGAAGGAGATTGACCCAGCCTTGTTTTGTATTCCAAAGTCTTTCAAATAATAACATGAATATATTTGCTGAAAAAATTAATGTGAATTCAAGTAACTCTCAAGGAACTCTGATTGTTAGTGTTTTGTGTTTTTTGTTTTGTTTTTTTTTTTTTTGAAAGAAGGTGTCAGTCTGTATTTTTAATTTCTTTAAGTGGGAATGAAATTCCTTAATTGATCTGAAAATTTTTTTACTCAGAAATCTGAATAAACTAGAATTCTTCATCCTAGAGACTCCTCTGTGAATTGTATTTCAAATAGGAATCCATATTTAAGTTTTTAAAATCCAGATTTTAACTCTGTAAAACATTGCAGAGTTAGTGACATGACACTGGTGTTAAGGTGGTCAAACAAAGATTGGTAGGTCAGGCCTATGGTGCATTGCCCACCATCATTAAATGAGCATTTGTATTACTTATAGCCTTAGTAAGGGGTGGGGTAGTGTAGTGGTTTTACCCAGCTGAGCAGCAGAACTCCAGAGCCGCTCTCTCACTCCTTCTCCTCAAAAGGTGAGGGGGAGAAAATACGATGGAAAAAAAGAGGCTCAAGGGTTGAGATAAGGATAATTTAAGTAAAGGGAAAAAAAAAAAAAAAAAATACAAGCAAAGGCCACGCGGAAGCAAAGAGAGAAAGAATTCTCTACTTCCCGTCAACGAGCGGTGTTCGGCCACGTCCTGGGAAGCAGGGCCTCAATACGCGTAGCGGTTGCTGGGGAGGACAGACGTCTTCATAACGAGAGCCCCCCCTTCTCCTTCCCCTTTCCCAGCCGTGATTGCTGAGTGTGACATGACATGGCGTGGGGTATCCCTTTGGTGGGTTCAGGTCAGCTGCCCTGGGGGTGTCCCCTCCCAGCCGCTGCCCACCCCCAGCCCACTGGGTTTGGGGGTTTGGAGTCTGGGTGCTGTGCCAGCGCTGCTCAGCAGCAGACACAGCACTGGTGAGGTATCAGTGCTGGTCTAGCTACAGGTGCAGAGCACAGCGCTGTGTGGGCTGCTGTGGGGAGAGTTAGCTCCATCCCTGCCAGACCCAGTACAGGTAGGAGTACCAAAAAGGCTTAGATTTGTTTTCATTCTCATTAATGATAATACTGCTTTGCTGAGGACTGAAATGATCCCTAGCCAGTTAGGTAAAGAAACACACGGAAGCCTCCCCACCCTACCTTGATGGGTGCAGTCTGTTGTACCAGTTGCCTATGGGCAAGTATGCCAGCTGCCACTGGTAGATGAACGAGTAGTACAGAAATACAGATTTACGCATTCCTCCACATCCCTGACCTACCTGAAGCAGCCTCCCTGGGGCAGAAGTAGCTGGGTTGTTGGTAAGCAGATGCTTTTTCGTCCTTCTGATGCAGTAGATACAGAGTGCAAGGGACCGATGTGGTTATGGTGTACTCAGGTAGATTGTATCCAGGTTGGAGTTACTACATTGCAACGTAGCCTGTTCTTTACTAGTTTTGCTATTTTTTTATAGCTACATTTAAAATGAGCAGAACACACTTTGATTATGAACAAGCTTGATTAGCTTTGCCTATTATGAAATAATCAAATGCTTCTAATTACTTCCATATCTATATGTTTGTTTGATAATATTCTTTCAAACTGAGGCTTTTAATTGCTTCTTTAGTGGTTCATTTCTCTAGAAATGTCAGTTGTATAAACTTCTCCATTTTCCCATCTCTTTGTGCTTGTATATAAACTTATGAACTGTGGCTTCGCTATGACTTGTATTTATGTCTAAATCAATATTTTTTTAATAGCACCAGCTTCTCCTGTCTATTATTTTTCCTGGACAGTGATTATAGAAGTAGACACTGAAAAAACCATCTGCAAGACTGCAGCTAGCCTCTTTGTATCAGCTGTCCATTGAAGGTCCCTTGTCTAGCATATGCTGCTGCCAAATCTCTATCTCATGTTTTTCTTTCCTCCAGGGAAAACTCCCCTGTGGAGCAACCCTCCTTTCTGCTTCAGAAGCCAATGGCTTGCTTGTAAACATCACAGTCTTTACTAGTGTTGCTAGGAAAAAAACTCAACAACATCTACCATAAAGCCCTGCAATTTATCAGATGGTGCAGGACTGTGACCTTAGCTTCCTCTTATTCCAGCCTTGGAGTCAATACAAAAGGTGCCACCAGGAAAAGAGAACCTGACTAACTGATTCCTACTGGTTTTTCACGGTGCTCAGTAAAGATCACTTATCACACCACCATGCTGAAGTGACTTAGAAAACAAATTAACCCAGCCAAGAACAGCACAAAACAGATCTAACTTTTCCAGTCTTTTGAGTAGTCTTTCAGTGATACCAGTGTGTAATGATGCAGAATTGCCCCAAGTCTTGGAGTTAGATACTTCAGAAAAGGAAATCTGAATCACTCTGTGTCAGAGATATCTGTATCTTGAAAGCTCAGCCAGTTTTGTGTAGTAAGAGTATTAAATATAGATGCCTAATTTTCAGGAGAAGTATCCTAGCAATATGTTTATTTTTTCAGGTTTTATTATTTTTTTTCCACACAATCTAGTTTTCTTGGAATAGATTTTTTTTTCTAAAACAGGTACACTGTTCTTTGTATGGGTGCATAAATTCACTTGCATTTTGAATAGCTGGGCATGAGCTGGGCTGATGTCTAGCTTCATCCTGGATATGCTGTTTGTGTTCATTCTTCAGTGAAGGGATTTGATATCTACTATAGCCATGCTACGTATTTAAGCATGAACAAGAAGATGCAGCCGTGTTCTGTTTCTCCCATTAACACCAGCGAGGTATTCCCATTCACTCTGGTTTCCCTGCAGTGCACATGTGCAGAATTTATACTTAACAAGAGCATGTTTTACGCTGAGTTTGTAAGCAGTAAAACTTACTTTTGTGCTTTCTTGTAGATACTTGACTAAGAACTTAAAGGAAAGATTGAAATACCTATTCATAAAGAGATCTCGAATATTAGTGTAAAATCTTTCAGACCTTACTGTGCTCTCCTTTCAGATTTGACCTGTCAATACTTAATGAAATGCGCAGTGTTCAGAATTACTCTAACACATTTGCAGTTTCCATTTTGCAGAAAGTTTTTACTGGAATTTTTCTTTGTGCTTGTGTTAGTGTACTGTTGGGGTGGCAAATAATACTTAGTTTATTTAAATTAGGACAATAACTATGGCTGTTTGCTTAAAACAGGTTCGGATTAGTTGTTACAGTTTATTTTAAGGCACTCAGTCTCATCTGAGACTAATTCTGACCATGGTAAGGAAGGTTTTTGCTACCAGTTGGTTGCACACTGGTCCCATTTTGAATGTAACAGCACAAATGCCAGGAGAAGGACCATTAAGTGTTCTTTCCATCGCAATCAGGGACATAGAGAAAACCAGCAACCATAGCTAATGTTAAGAGGGCAGGGGGAAATAAACACTTCATTCCTATAGTTGCAAGCTCTGTAAAAAAATTTCACATAGAGAGATACAGGCAAGACACACAACAGCTACCAAATTCAATTAATACAAGTGTTAAAAGGAAGTTTAATGAAAAATCTGAGATGGCCAACACATCCATTTTCCACTTCTGTTGCAAAGGCACTCAAGCTATTTTAGAACCTGGAGAGTGTGAGGAGCCAGACTGAGTTTTAGAAGTAGAAGGTCCAAAAAAAGATAATCTTGACAGTCTCTCTCTCCTTTGCAAGGCATAACACTGATACAGGCTAGTAGTTCAATAAGAAATTGTATTTACATGGTTTAGGTGTCCAGTCTAAGTAGCAAAAAGGATATGCAATTTGTCTGTAATCTTTCAGATATCATCACACGGTTGTACTTAACCAAATCCCCCAAAAGGATGATTAGTTCCAGAATACTTCAAATGCTTTCTTATTGTCGTTTTTCTCTGAGAGCTTCACTCAGCTGTAACAGTGGTGGTAGTGTAAGAAGTGTCTTTAAAGATGGTGTTGGACATGGGTGCTGGAAAAAGAAGGGAGTAAAAGTAAAGCAAAAATACCACTGTGAGGTGAAAAAATGGAAGGAGGAAAAAAAGATAGAAAAGGATATTTAAGGAGTATGTGTGGGATACTCTTGAGGATCAACACTCTTACAGTGTAAGAGAAGAGACAGTTAATTCCGTCTACATTGGAAAAAAATGGACTTCAGAATTTCCCTGAAAAGTACTACTGAGCAGGTACCAAAGCTCGTTTCTTTTTTGTGGGGAAGCGCTGCTTTTTACAAATTTCTCAGATAAAATAGAAAAATTTTGGAACTTGCAGAACTTCTCTGCATTTCTGGTTAGAAATGGTATTTTGTTTTGGTAGGGGTGTAAGAACAGTGAATGTATTTGGTTTGTGAAAATGTATTTGCACAGAGGAAATAAAGGGAAACTAAGTGCCTCTTGTGGCCATAAGGATTTCCAGTGCTCTTGGAGCTGAGTGCACGCTCACTGACACAAGGAGACTTGATAGCTTCGGTGAGGGTGAGGGACACAGGGAAGGAATTACTGGTGGTGGGAGCACTCCTAACTGCCCCTTGCGTTGGCTGCATGTCAGTGGTAGGGGGTTGGGAGAGAGGGAAAACACGGGTAAAATGCTGGCAGCGGCAGCACTGGCAATGAACAGAAGGTATTAAATCATTACTGGGACTTGGAATATGATTAGTGAAGTTAATGGAGAACTAAGCCACTGTGCCAAATGACTGTTGCTAGGTTAAAGGAGGCTAATTTGCAACACCGTAATGAAATTAGGCATGCCGCCTTTGTTTCTGACACAGAACAGGAAAAAGAAGAAAAAAAAAGTATATATTGTGCATTTGTGGACCCTCAACTTTTCTGCTGGAATGGTGCTACCAGGCTTGTGTGACAGCGATTCCTGGCGACTGATGGGCTTTTGAAAGTAGCTGGGGACAGAAGTGTATGCAAGATGGACATTGAACCAGTCAGCCAGGTACCGCTTTTAAGGTGGAGGGATTATTATGAATTTTTTCTGTTTGTCGCATACCTTTTAAACAGAAGTCATTTCCAAGAGGTATCAAGTCTTTTAGCAAAATTTAGGTGTGTGGAGATTTCACAGGCTCCTTATGGAGTCTGTTTAGGCATTGACAACAGCTAAGTGACCACTGGGAATTTTGTCCTCAGTCTGCAGGGGTACGATTTAAGCCCACTACCACCGCATGTTCTGTCCTGGGAGAACGGGGAAGACGTTTTATCTTTTTCCTTTTTGCAGGAAACAGGGTTATCTTATTGCATCTAAATCTTGCTCTCTAAGCTAAGCAAGTGCTATTTACCACAATTTTTTTGAAACTTCTCATTTTTGTTTATTTTTTGCTAGCATCTGGAAATGGTGGATACAATACAACTTACCTGCCTTCTAGATACCTACAGTTACAGCCATCAGAATGTGATCTAATGTCTGTTTTTATAGTCAGAAGAGAGAAGCATTCACTTAAAACTGACTGAAGTCAGTTCATCTTAACCTGGATGCCTGAAGTAAGCCAAAAGAGCTATCCTCTAAATCTGTTTATTCCTTTCTGACTGTAAAGGGAACCACAAGTGCAAATGTCTACGTTGTTCATTTATTGATTCCTGCTCTTTACCACCCTTCAGTTCTACTTACAAAATTGCTGAGGATTATTTTAGTTCTTTTTTTTAAATAGCATTCACTAAATGAATAATAGTTTGTTTTCCAATTAATGAAATTCTCTTTACAAAAATAGTAGAATCAGCAAAAGCCAGCCTTTTCAACAGACGTCACTGGACTGCCAAGAATTTCATGTTAATATATAATATACCTTTTAGAAATACAATGTAAATGCAATTAGTATTTTAATACATCATATATACCTGTTAAGACTCGTTATAACTAAAATTAGATAATGGTCAGTGTACACGGTTTTGTTTATTACTGAGCTTGACCTGTTATATAATATTCCTCAGATTTAAAGCTGTTCCTCTTCCCCATCATTTCCAATCTTAAATAATAATGAAATGGCCTAAATGTTTTAAAAAGTTTAAATATTTCATTAAACTTGAGTGATTATTTTGATGGAATAACAGAGGTAGACGTTGAAATACCTCTTTTGCAACTTCTCTAAAAAGCTAATCACTTGACCCACTCGCACGGTTTCTCTAACAAGCAAGTAATGTTTGTCTAAAACATCTCATCTTGTTGCTATATGTGGATTCTCCTGGCTTGTGCTTGTTTGCCTACTGGGTTATACAGGCAGTGGGTATGATTCTCTTAACAGAGACAGATTTAGGCTAACCAGATTTTAGGAAGGGTTTTATATAAGAGGAGTGAGGAGAATATTTCAGATTGTTTATTTATTGTTACATTTCATTAATAAACTCCAGGGAAAAAGAAACATGAATTTTCCATGGGAAAGAACTGTGGTTTTTAGAGAAATTTGGGCAAGATTTATACGTGGTATGAGACATAGAGAACACGCTGCTGTTTTTTTTCCGTCTCCGTGCAAAATGCGTATCAGAGCAAGAATGACAGCCAGACCAGATTACAGCTCAACAGGAACAGTTCCAGCAACTCAGTAAACTTCATCCAGCTCTGTAATTTATCGTACTTTTTTCTTACCTTCTCCAGGAAGGCTTTTTAGTTCTGTGTCCTTACCCTACAGGCTATTGCCTAGGCAACACTCCCACACAGAAATTACCACCAAAAATTACTTTGTGTCACGAGCATATACTTTGCATAATTTTATTTATATTCTCACTTGGTTAGAAGGTATTTTAGATTTTATGTATATCCCTTGCGCTGAAGGTGGCATAGTATCATTTGCTTTAGGGGACTGATTCTCTCCTTCATTATATCAGCTAGTGTAAATGGGAAAATTTGTAGTTTTAGTCTTATACAGAGCCACTCAAGCCTTTGTGGTACATAGATAAAAATATTTCCTGGCTGAGGATGAAGGGTCTGTGCCCTTGTCATGAGAAGCAAAGGGAGGACGGAGCAGAGCCGTGAGCATCTGGTTCGAGCCCCTTCCCGCTGCCAGGGGCACGGAGAAGTGAGCCGGGGGCTGCTGCTTGGCGCCCCGTGGCTGTTCCCAGAGCATCACCCGAGGCCTCCGAAGGGGCAGGACGGCTTTCCAGGCAGATGAGGCGTTTTCCAACTGGAGCTGGCTCTGGTCGTATCGGTCAGGGCCTCCCACGGCGTTCGTGTGGCGGGTGCCCACAGTGGGGACCCCATGCGCCCAAGGAGCGGGACCACGCACCCCGCGCGGCTGCACTGGGGTAGCGGGGCCGTCCCCTCGCTGCGCGGGATGCAGGCACCGAGTGCCTGGGGATGTCAACCACACTGTGCTAGACGGGCCCAATTACAGCCTTCTCACGTGTAATTACTCTATAAATTGGTGTTTAAGTACAGGTTTGCTATACGTAACGAAACTCTAAGTGCTAGCAGTTAGCAAAACTGCTTTCTTTTTGTGATATCTGGGGATACACGATCATAGAGGTGGCTGATTTTCTTCTAGGTACAAAATAGTCCTTTTAGCAATCTCAGGTCTGTGTTTCCCCAGTGAGATGGGTTATTTTAATTTATAATTCACTGCAATTACCAGTAACAGCAATTATGTAGGTAACAATGTATAGTTACTTTATTGAATTCAAAATGCATCTGGTTTTGAGTCCTGCAGTGAATTTTTACTGTGATTTAACTCGACAGACATTTCACAATTCAATATCTTGCTTTCTACTTTTGTATATTTTATATATATATATATATAAACTTGGATGATTTACTGCTATCAAATAAACTGAATTAGGAAAAGGCTACGTACTGTTCACATAATTTCTGTTGATGACTAGGTTAAAATATGTATAAAACACTGTAAAATATACTTAAATTCTCATTAAAATCTATCTAATTTGTTTTACTCATTGTTTTGCACACTAATACAAACCACAGCCATTATTAGATAATTTATTGGCAGTTTTCAGGGTGGCAGCGTGGTTATCTGTCTTTTATTCATTTTAGATAAACTGTAAAACATACAGTATAAAAAGCTTCTTTGTAAACAAAAATAGAAGTTTTTATTTTAAACCTAGTTGAAATACTAAGGAAAAATGAGAAAGTATCCAAGTCAGAAGTTCCTGTCTGGTAAAAAAAAAAAAAAAAAAAAAAAAAAACAACTATTTTCATAAACAGTGTTCTCATCTTTCACATTAGTTTTTTTTCAATGGAGGATCATATGTCTTCCTTGGGAATTGAATAGCTGCATGAATGTTTCATTTCTTGAGCAGCAGAGGTTTGGACCAAGATACCTCCAATTAATCCATATGATCATGTCTCTGTCACAGAGCTCTGCCGACACAAGGGGTCTTCATTGGAGCCAAGTGTGAAAAGGCAGGTTCTTTCTTTGGAGGGAGTAAGTTACTTTATTTGAAAATCACTGGGAACCCTTTTTAAAACATTGAAACTTCATTTGAAGTCACTGACTGTGTACTTGGGATCCTGTATTTTAGCATGCTCAGCTAGTGGTATTTTAAAGAATCAGCACACCGACAGCTTCCATTTAGAACCTATTTTATATCCATATATGTTTAAGCACTTTTATTTAAACCTGATTACCTGACCTCCACCACCTCTCTCTCTCTTCAGCAT
>VXAL01011482.1:26689-64565 GCA_013399475.1 Chauna torquata
TTTTTTTTTCCGGATTTAGAACATTAAAGAAATCAGATTTAGTAGATATTGCCTATTTAAAAACTGTTGAAGTGTTACAAGGTTTAATGAGATGAAGGATTATCAGCCTAGATGTTCCATTTTAATTTTGAACTGTACTGCATTTGTGTTCATTACTTAATATGCCCTCTACCTTTGACTTGTGGTTTAGAAAACACTATTTTTGCCAACCTTGGTGGATATATCTACCTTAGATACACATCTAATTTTGTTAATTATATTCTGTTACCAAGTGTTATGGTGCTTATAATACCATGAAAATTGCCAAATAGTAAAGTAACCTCTGGTGCAAAACATGTAAACTATTTTAAAAAACAAATGTATTATATTTTTTAAAAACATCCTCTGTGTCTTTTGATCGTACTATTATTAGAAAGTAGCGTCTTCAGAAAATGTTTGGGGTTTTCATGAGGTTAAAACCTATGTTAAACTGCTGATAGGACTTCAGTTGCTCATGCCATAGGATGAGGAGAGGCACTTAGTCTGGGGTGCGGGGAAGCCTTAGTGTGTGTTAACAGCCACTTCTGGCTTGTGCCTCCAACAGTATTTGCTGGGGGAGCTGCATGTTTGCAACAGCAAGGGAACAGCTGCTCTCTTTGTGTGGTTTTGCATCTCCCTAAACAAACGGTTGATTAGAAATTGAGCAAAGAACAGTATTCAGCACAAAACAGGAAGGTGTCTTGTGCTTCTGAAGTGTGCACATGACATTTATGGTGAGAGGAAAAGGAGGTGTGATAGGAAGAAACATTGTCTCCCTAGAGAGATTTGGCTTTTCAGAGCCACTGAAAATCACTCTTGCTTTTATCATGGAAAGCCAGGCACCAAAACCCAGCAGCAGCTTTTTGGAACAAAAAAATCAATCAAGATCTGTAGCTGTGTGGCTGAGACTACATTTTAGGGGCCATTGCTGTCAATTGCTCTAATTAATGCAAGCTTTCCTTAAAAAATGTTTTATTCTTTCTGTTATGTGAAGGTACTTTTACAGGTAAGCACTGGTAGTTCAAATTGGAGGTTTCTTGTGAGTTCTGGTGTGAACACCACACATCAAATTCAGTTGTTACAACAGAGCTAAACTTGATCTTGTGAGTTGTTTACAAACATTCTCCTTGGTATATATGGGTCCCATCTAAGTTCTAGTGAAGCCGTGGTGATAGATGTCTCCGGTTTGTAGTGAAGAGCAAGCAATTACCATTTACAAGGAATGGAAGAGGACGGCGGGGTCAGTGAAACAGCTCCTTTTAGCAGGAGCTCCTCACCATTAGTCCACCTGGGCAACTGCTAAGTCTTTTGGCAAGAGATGTAGCAGAAGCTACCTCCTGGTTGAACAGAGAGATGTGACAGAACAAAAGCAAACTGGCTTATAAATACAAGAGATTAGTATAATACGTTATCTGCTCCCCTCATGCCATCACCTTTTCCTATCAATCTCCCCTGGAAGATGGCAACAATACTTGCCTTTTATCATGGAGATGCGATGATGACTAAATTAAAAAGGCAATTTAGCTTTGTTTAGAAATCTTCAGTGACCCTCAGGCCACAGACCTGCAATTAGTTGAAGCATTTTTTTTCTTTGAAAACTGTTTTAATTATTGGCATTTGTGCTGTCATGCATAATCAGCAGGACCCCATTTGTGTTTCAGCTGGAGCTGCCTCTTGATGGCCAAGTAAACAGCACCTTTTTTTTATATGGAATGAATTGTTGGCATCAGATGTTAATTCAGAATTAGCGTTATTTAAAAATCCCTGATGCTGTAATCCTGACAGTGACTACCCTGACTATTTTTGTGGCACAAAAGCTACTGTAGAAAGTAGGGCAAGTGTGGAAAATAGTTTTGCAGACCCTCTGTCCTGCCACCCCCTTCTGTGTATGAGAAGTCCTTCCTCAAAAGCCAAACCTCAATATAAACACAGTCCAGGCTGTTTACAATGAGAGAACACCTCAATTCAAACAGCTGTCAGGGAGCGGATATTAATCATGCCAATATTCAGCAAGCCATGTCCGAGAGCTTTCTTGCTCCTTTGAGCTTAATGTGGATAAAGCAGGTAGAGAAAGAGAAATTGGAAAAGGTGGCTTCACTGATAAGAAAACCTACCATAAACTTTGAATTAGTGGCAGTGTACCAGATTTGCCTCCGGAGTGTTTCATTAGTATTGTGTACTGCCTCTACTGCGTGTTAGCTTTCTGCTGACATGTCACCTGAGATAACAACATCATCTATTTAACGGGCACAGGAAAGAAACAAATTAGTTTCCCACCATCCTAGGAAAAAAGTGAAACTCAACACATTCACAGTGTTTCCACACTCACTGGAAATTGTTCTACATTTATGATTTACACATTTTTCTTAGTAAACCAACATTTTTTTTTCCCCCAAAAAAATTATATGACAGATTGGACCAGGGAGATAAATCTTGTTCAGGAAGTGAAGCAAAGTACAATAACATGATGCGAGCAGCTGCTCTCTTTGTATAGTTTGCTAGGTAGACTGCTGTTGTAGAGCCTAATAAGGACAAAACCAATTAGGTGATTAGAAAATGCAAGAAATAAGAGAGAACACTTCAGTGACAACAAAAGTGAATGCAGTTCTTCAGTAATTTTGCTCAGTGCTACGGATCTAATGATTTCTAGGGAAATCACTGAATTTATTTTGCTTAAGATTATAATCTAACACCTTTCTGTAAGCTTATTTAAGAGATCTTGGATGAAACTGCAATGCTAAACAAGTACAAATTCTGCAGATGACATGGCAGATTTTAATAAACTGAACAATGAGCATTGATCAAAGTTAATACTCAACAGCTACATAAAAGAAGGCAAGCTCTAAAACCAAACATTTTAATAGTTCTAGAGTAACATGAGATGTTTCTTGAAAAAATAATTATCTCATTTAATTGTAAATTTGGGTTTCAGTTATCAAAGTGATTTTTTTAATCATTCTACATTTCTGGGGATCTAGGATCAAAGTCATGTATTGCACTTGCAAGCCAGCTATTCAAGGTGGCTTGTGATGAGAGGTGAATTACCTTGAAGGCAGAGTTCAGAGCAAATATTAAAAAAAATGAATGAAGAGAAGGTGAATTCTGGAAGGCTCCATGTTTTAAAAATACGATCTGTACTTTTCAGCTCTCAAATGAAATCACAGAAATGGTATTTCATCAAATTCTTTCTAGACTGGTGCAGAAAAGCCCAAAGGAGGGAGAGAAATTGGAAGTGATGGTAGTTTTTGCACTTCGGTAGTGCAAAGCACAACAACGCATCCCATGACACCACTTATGTCAATGGGTACAGAGCAGGCCGTATCTTGGGTGGAAGAAATGAAGCCGATTGAGTGTAAACAGGAGCCTTTATATCTTTCTCTTCACAGGTAGCACAGTGACTGTGGTGGAGCTGTTAATACGTATCCTTGAACCCTGCTAGAGCAGAATGTCTTTCATTAAACACAGCACACGCGTCCTAGTCCTATGTGAAGCTCTCTAGGAGGCCTCTGTAAGCCAAGTCCAAATGTTTTTTTGCACGTTTTGTGATAAATGAGGGTGAACAACTTTTTATTCAGAGCAGGTTGAATTGAAGGCATTGAGCTGCATTTTTTTTTATCCCTTAACACGTATAAATCCTGTGTGACTTTGCTGTAGCCAGGAGGTATTGGAAAATAACTGTCGTACTAATAATAAAGGCCCGAGTTTGAATACCTGTTTGTTGCAGGGCTGTGTTGGAGACAGAGGATACTTGTATATGGTCATCCAGAAAATTGTTCTCTAAATGAAGCAATTTGTACATAGCTGTTTATTTTTTCTTTTGTATCTACATTCAAATAGGGGTTCTGTGATGTTTCTATTAATGTTGCCTTTTCTCACATTATGCTGGGGCAGAAACAAGCTCTAAATATCACTGCTGTTGATGGTATATTTTCTCACCATCTACCTGTGTTTTGATGTAGGTGGTTTTTCTGCATGTATTTAAAATAGTTTAAATAAATTATAAATAAAAGAAGCAATCATTGCAATAGGCAATTAAATCTAAGGCATGTACTTGTGCCGGGAAGAGCATAGCTGACTTAAAAGAATAATGCCTAATGATAGTATATCAATTTGCAAACTAATTTTGGAAGCAGTTTACATCCCTTTCAGTCAGGTGCCTGAAGCTCTGAGCAGCGTGTTCTGGTAAACACTCCAACAATATGGCAGTGCAAAGCATACGGTATGGAAAAGTGTGTTTTTCTGTAATGGCCCAGATTCTGAACCGGGGATGATTAGCTGGGATGCTGCCAGTCAACAGCTGTATTACTCAGCACTAAGCTTTAAAATTAGTTATCAAGCATCTCCTGTGATGGCTTTCCCAGCCAGTTCTTGGCTCTTCATTTGGTCCAGTAAAGACTCCTGACCTTATCATAAAAGAAAAGAATGCCAAGGTCTCACTGACACTTATTCCTCCTTCTTTGTACCCCTTTCCTTGATCCTCAGTCATTTCTGTTCAGACAAATGAAAAGGTTACTGCTCGTTAAATATCCCTTCACAAGGGTCTGTGGTAATTGAACTGTCTAAATTCATGTATGTAGTTAGATTAGACTCTTTCTTTACCAAAAATAAATACTTGACTTTCATTGGTTCTTACCTCCTTTGGAATAAATTGCATATGTGAGCCTGTTCTAGAAAGTGGCTATTAGGGAAAGAGCAGTAGAGATACACAGTGGTGTTATGAAAGCTCCTTTTTCTCCATTCATTTGGTTTGCATCAAGTAAGTGCGTCTTTTATACTATATCTGAAGTTATGTAAAACAAACAAATAAAATTACCATGCCTGTGTGTCTTTAAACAGGCAGGAATGGAGGGGGCAGGGGAGGGAGAGAGAGAGAGAAGAGAATGAGATACATTGAGAAGAGGGTGAGCTGTAGATTTGCAATCTGAGAGATTGAATTCATGGCTAGTACTGGATGCCATCTTTCCTAGGTATTTTGCTTTATTTAAGGCAGAGTTGATACTCAAATATATGAAGATGTCACTTAACAGTTCAGTAATGAAATGTAGTTGAAATGGAAAGATCACAAGTGTCTCAGGGGCATGCAATAGTGGATTCCTGAAAAAGTAAAATAGATTGTTTTAATTAGCATGTTTAGTCTACGGAAAAACAGTGTATGATTCTGTAAGCAGATATAGGTGCTCATGAAAAATCCTGTTTGCTGTTCAAGGAAACGTAAGATTGGTAGGGACCTCTTTGGTTGCCAACTCCAGCTCATTACTTTTTCAAGTAGCTCTTTATATTGGTCCACCTTATGAGCTTGCAAAGTGCTGTGCAGCTAGTTGTTAGTCTGAGGAGAGGATGGGAGCTGCATCCATTTCTTGTATTCCAGTGCTGTTCCAGATTCTCATTGTTCTAATGTTTAGACTTTTTTATTTTTTAATTTACAGCCTAACTTTATTCATGGCCATCTTATATTCATTCTTTCTTGTGCCAGCTGTGGCCCCTAGACTGAATAATTATTTTTCTCCTTCACTGTTCAGTTCCCTGGCATATTTCCTCATAGTTTCCATATCACTAGACCAGACATGCTTAAGCACTTTTAGTCTCTTTTTGTCAGATAGATTTTCCATTTCTCTGATCATGTTGGCAGCTCTTTTCTGCACTTCTTCCAATTTAAGCTTATCATTCTTTAACATGAGTGAGCAGAATTCTATGGCATATTAAAGATGTCAATGATGAGATTTCACCTGCGTTTTGTACAATAGCATCACTATTTCCTTCTCTCTGGAAAAATCTTGTCTGGTACAGCTTAGGGTTGCATTGTCCATATAATGCTAACAACTCATACTTAAATCCTGTGATTGATCCTTTTCTACCTCAGTCATTTGTAACTGATGAACCTCTGGCTTTTAGAAGAAATGTTTTTATTAGTCCTGAGGGGGATGGCCTTGCCATAAGTGTGATAGAGTTTAATTTCATTTATTATTATTCACGTTCTCAAGGTCATCAGGTCCTTTGCATATGGATATCCTAGTGCTCCTCAGTATTGATTACCTCCCAAGAAATGAATTATCATAAGATTTCATGAGTATAGTACTGATACTTTTGCCAAGGTCATTATGAGAATTTTTAACAAGATTGCTCCCAAGACTGGTCATTGAGAAACTCTCTTAATAGCTTCCCTCTAGCCTGCAACTTCTCAACACTAATCACTTCCATTTTTCCTTTAGTTAGTTTCTTATTGACCTAATATTCCTGGTATTAATCCTGATTTCCTCTAGATTGAGTAATGATTTTCCATGTTGACACCATGTGAAAATGCTTTTCTGAACTTCAGATATGTGAGGTCTATCACATTCCCAATGTCTTAGACAAACAAACAAGCAAAAAAACCTTGAAGAAAGCTCTTGAATTGATCTGATGTGCTCCACCTTTTCATCCTCCCTTGATCTGCATGTCTGTAAATATACATTCTCTGAAAACTTCCTCTAAAAACATAACATTCTTGGCTTATTGGCCGTCAGTTGCTCACATTGCGTTCCTCTCACACTTCACTACTCTATGCTATTCTACTTTCTCGTATATCTGTAGGACAAGATAGGGATCTTCCTACCTGAAAGACCAGGAACATGATATTTCGGAATTTGGGTTGGAGGCTATCCTGTCAGCTTGATCTGCTTGAGCTTTTCTTCTCTATGGGTTGTATAATTAACATAACTGATAATATCTAATCTGTTATCCATCTTATCTTCATCCCTGCATTCAGTATTTTCAGCATGATCAAGCTGCATTGTCAGCTCTGCACCATCCTTACTCCATTATGATCCCTTTCTCATTTTTCTTGCTTGTACTTTATTCACGGAGGTGAAAATTCTTTTACTGTTTGTTTCTGCTTAAGTACAGAGTTTTTATCTTTTTACCATCAGCTACTTCAACCACCATGGGAGCAAGGCTAGTCTATTTATTTATTATTAATTCCACCTTGCACATATACGTATGTGTGTATAGGAAGAGCAAATATTTTGGAGCCCTCTGGAGTTTTTTTCTTATTTCCGTACACAAAACTTTGAAGTAACTTTGTACTTGCAATGTGTTTCGCATATAGATAGGGTTAGGCAGTTACTCAAAGGAGCAGCACTCAAGTTTTAATCTAGCCTAACCTGTGCAAGTAAAAGAATATGCTTAAAATTTCATACCATGATCTTTCTGAAAAGAAGCTATTGGCTTCCCTTTTGTTGGTTAAGTCAAATTAGCACTCAAATTACATGGGTTTAAGGAAGACTGAAAGGAGGAAATGGAAAATGCCAGTCAAATGGTAGTTGGGAGAATGGTCCCCAAAGAAAAGTTGAATGTGTGAAATCAATAAGGACAAACTGAAGGACTCCAGAATCAAAACTTTTAAGTTCGATGCAGAGAGCAGAAATTAGTGCAAGAGGAGAAGAGGAAAAAAGAAAAAAATGATGAGCAAGGCTATTGCTAGGTAGGTATGGACAGTAAAGAAGAAGTGAGAGCTAGGCCGATCATGGGGTTTAGGTATTTCGTTGGGGTAGAAATGCATTCTATGAGAAGAATGATGAATGAAATTTCCCACTTAAAGGAATGTGAGAAGGTAAGGTGAAAAAAGTAAGAGGAAAAAGATTTTGAGCCTGGAGGAGAAAGATGCATGCTGACTGGAGGCAGCCACAGGTTCAGTGGTACAACATAATGGAAGACTAGTATAAATTAATACAGTGTACTGATGCATTGTAATAATTTGTTCAGCTGAGAGGAAAAAGTGGCAATGTATGATTCTAGCCAGTTTGAGTTAAATGCAAAAGGTTGAAAGGGGAAAAAAAAGAGTTAGAGGTCAAAGCTTAGTTTGCATTTAGTTGTTTTGTTTGTTTACCCTCCAAAACATTAGGGAAACTTCTGCTACCTTTCTTGACCTCCTTTGTCTGTATGATATGATTATTAGTGGGGGTATTTTTTCTTTTGGAAGGAGTATAGTATTTTTCAAGCTTATGAATAATTCAGGTGCTCCATAATGTGTTGCATTACTTGCCAAATGCTGGATCGCTAATGTAATTCAGCTTGCTGTTTCAAAAAGAAAACTAGTTTAATTGCTGAAAGAATTCAATACTAAGAAAAATTCCTACTTCTTTTGCATGGATTTTGATCATAGATGCTGTAGTCATACAGCAATAGAACTCTTCAGTGTATTAATTTAGTAATACAGAGCAAAGCCCAGAAGTGTGTATCTCAGGTGATCATACGGTTTCATTTGAGGTTTCCTTTCCATTTTTCCTTTTTTTTTTTTTTTTTGAGGCATGGATGACTTCTTTTCTAATAATTTTTTGCTTGTATGTAAAGCAACATTGTTTTGATTTGTTTGCAACCTGGTGTCTGAAATAACAATATTTATGATACCAGTAACACAATAACAATACATCTAACTGTGGGTAAGAACATTAAGAAGATTAATTACATCTGCATGGCCAAGAAAGGGATCGTGAAAGTATCATGGGTCACTTGGGTTGCTGTGGGTTTGTGTGCATGGGTTTGACGTGTGTGTGCCTGCGTTTGCCAAAGTTCTGTTGAATAACATCTGCTATGAGAGGGAAGGTTGCAAGCATATGTTCTAGAACAGAGGTGGCCAAGCTTTCACAAAGCTCTAGTGGCTCTTCTGGTGTCACCTAGAACAGTCTTTAGCTTGCTCAGAACTGCATACAGTCTGCAATTCATCACTTTGAATGAACCACTTTGAAGTACCAGCTCAACTCCAAGGAAAAGTGAAGGAGCAGAGATGAAGCTCACTTTGAAGTTCGTGACTTCATGACTATGGGACTGCTGTATAATCTAGTCAAGAAACGTAGATCCATCCTGTGGGTTGTTCACTGTATGTAATGGCAAGATACCACTGACACAGGAGTCCAGTTTAAGACGAGAGACAGCAGCTGAATATAACAGCTGAAGAAGGTAGAAGTCCCAGAAAATTGATCTTAAAGAATTCATAACTTTCAGGTAGTTTTGATCATAGCCTGAGTTAAACAGCTCATTTCTGCAGCCTTTGTACTTAAAAGGGATTAGCCAGGTTAGCAGTACTACTGACTGCTTTAACAAGTACTGTTCTTTGTAGGCACTATGGTTTGAGGCTCTAAAACTAGAGTCAGAAACCACTGTTTCTCTTTTTGAAATTTTAGTAACCTCTGCACCATTTGAAGGATTCAGGAAATGTGGCTCCATTCCTTGTAAATGTTAGTTTCAGTCTCAGCTATTACTTCCTCAGAATTTCATTTGGAACAGCAAATGTTTAATGAAGACTTAAATCACTTACAAATATGGTGTCAAAGCCTCTGTTATTAGCGAGCTTTTAATATCCTTTTTATTGGGAGAATGTATTCTCAGTAGGTGTGATTTGTTGCTCTCCTGATTTTAAGTATTTAAAGAATCCTTCTAAGGGTTATTTAAGATATGTGGGGGGAAGAATCTTTGCAAAACACCTAAGTTTCCAAAGGAACAATAACAACAGGTGATAAACCCTTTCATGTTAATAGGAAGGCTTATACCTATATGGGGCTATATGGGACTCGTACACAAATCTACTCTCTCATAAATCATTTGAGATACTAGAATTAGATGACAGGGATGAAGATGCTCAGTTGGCTAGATTTTCAGCTGTATCAGTGGTTAAATTAGTGCTAAGGAATTATATAGATGTTTAAGTGATTTAAAGAACTAGGGTAAAAATACTCTTATCTCAATGGCACATCAGTTTAATGAGTAATATTGAGTATAGTTGTGAAGAAACAGTAATGGAATAAATTGTTTGCACAACTTTAGTGATGTAATTGAAAGAAAATATAGACAGCATTTATGGAAAAATCTGTTGTTAATAAACAATTGCAGTAGCTTGTTTTATTATGTTCTTTCACTGAAAGAAAATACAGACTGGTATTCTATTTTCCTATTTGCAATTAGAATGTTATTGATTTTTCTTCAATGGTCATTTTGCTCTTTTTTTCCACCCACCTATATATTTTACCTTTAAGTTAAGAGGTATTTTTGCAGAAATAATCAAGTCCTGTTTAATTACCGTCAGCAATTTGTTAGTGGGACTAAAGCTTATTCTAGTTTCAGCCACAGCTCTACTTTACAGAAGCTTACGGTATTGCATGCTGCAAAATGCTTTTGTGGCAGCATATTGCCCTCTTTTTCAGCATTGCTCATTGTGCATCCATGTCCTCTACCGCTTGAAGGATGGTGGAACATCCTGCCCTGGGATGTTCAATTCTCGTAAAGTTAGTATCATTCTGTGCATGTGTTTCAAAGAATATGCAGACCCATGTAGAGATAATCATGGATATAAGTATATCCAGGACAGTGGATGAATCTTAAGTGATTCTTCTTTTCGCGAGTTGAATGGCATACACTAGAATAGCCATACAAAGGGATCAATGTTTTCAAAGTGATGCATTTAAAGAGAAGATCTACACAAACATGACATTGTGACTCATTGCTAGGCTTTTTTGTTTGTTTTTATACTTCCTTGATAGTCATTGTAGTGAGATTATCTCTTTATTTACTGGCATTCTGTAGAATCATACCAGTAATTCAACTGAAATGATTGTCTACAGTGTTACAGGGTCGTACTGCTGAGGTTCTGTTTGAATGCTAATGTAGGTCATAATTAATCAATAGTGATTGTGCAAAATGTAAAGCATTTGTATGATGCTCATAACTGACATCTAAATCCTCCACAAAAGACAGCCTGAAATAGTAGCAGAACTTGGCCTTGCACCTCTTTGTTCTAGGCTCTTCCCATTTGATGTACTAGAATGCATGACTTAAAATAGATTCAGAGGTAAGTTGTTTAGATGTCATGTGAACTGAATATAGTTTCGAATGTCCCTGTAGTATATAAAAGAAATAATGCCAAAAGCACTTCTAAGTAGCATACAACAAAAACTGAAATAGTTTTTTTTGCTAATCTTCCAAAATCAGAATTATAATCGATCAGTGAATGTTACTTATTGAAATACCATTCTGAGGAGTTAATTAAGAAAAAGTGAATATATTTATTAAAGGACTCATGTTTTGCTTCCTTTCTATGTATAAAATACAGTCATTTTTCTAGGCTTCTCCCAGCTGTCCTTTGTGTTGTGTCTTTACACTTTCATTTGGGTAATAGTGTATAGCCTACTGAACTGGCTCTACTTGATAGGAATTCTAGTAGATTTTCCAATAGAAGTAGGAGTTATACTCACATATGGCAATTTCTGAAAGTAACCAGGTACTGTGTACTGACTCTTCAATGCCAGTATGTTATTAGCATGTTTAAATTCTTTGTTCTATTGTTATAATGTTTTTCTTTCTTTTGTCTGCATATTTGCACAGTTCCCAGCACACTGACACTGATGTTAATTGAACCTCTGGATTCAACTTAAAAAAGAGTATTAATTTCCTGCAGAAAATGTGAGAGAAGGAGCTGGGATCCCGCAAAAAGACATAAGATGAAGTAGCCAACTCTTCTCACTCTCTGCCTTCCCCCCAAAATTAACCCACCAGCAATTAGAGGAATGGTTAAAGAAAGAATTAATTTAAGTCCTTAATTCCATAAATGAACATGTAAAACCAGGTGGTTAGCAGGTTCATTAGTGTCATTTTTGCCAGCAATGACATAAATCTACAGTCCTGTGACTACAAAAAATGATCTTCTACATGATTCGTTTGCAACTCTTAACTAAGAGTAAGCCAAAAAGTGAAATCGCGTGATGATGAGGAAAAAACTTAGTATATCTTAAATGTTGGATAGTAATATATCTTACAGATAGAGCATTCTAAAACTGCATGTATGCCAGGAAGAATAATCTTTCAATCGTGGAACCTGGAACTGGAGCCAAGTCTGTTATCTAAGATGTTGCCTTTGGTGAAAGATAGAGCTAATAGATGTCTCAAACCCTGGTTTTTAGATTTACTATATTGCTATGAATGTTATCTCTTGATAGTTACCTTTTCGGAAAAGAGATTTCTGATTGGCGTTATTACAGATATTGGTAAGAAACATTTGGACCTGACCAAAGCTGAAGGGAAATGTATAGTAGATTTTACTCAAGTGACTAAGCGTAGTAGGTACCTAACTCCCATGAAGGTCCATGGAAAGCACTTACTCATTTAGACACTTTGGTAAACTCCATTAGGTGCTTATGTGCGCATTCAGGCACCTGAACACCTCAGCCCCTTGTCCAAACAGGGGACTGCATGCACTGACAGCATTTACGGTGATGGAAGTCAGGTATGATTTGACTCAAAACAATGTGCTGTATTCATTTATGCTTCAGTCTGAAGACATTCTAGCTGTAATCTTTTTGGTTGCCAGCTTAATAAAAAAAAAAAAAAAACCCTCAACTGAAAAATTACATTTCAAGAGGACTAATAAATGTATTTTGAAGATGGGGAGACAAAAAGGAAAATTACTTCCATATGACACAAAGCTATTAGAGGTTTGATAAATCTGGATTAGTTTCATCTTTAACAATGGCTGATATTAAATCCTTGGCCAAAAAAATAGATAATTGGACTCACACAATACACAGCTCTTCAGTTTGGCATCAATCTCATAATACAATAAAAGTTATCATTTGTAAGCTTGTCTAGTTTTTAGAAAAAGACTGAGAACAATTTGATCTGTCTTGGTGCATAAGACAATACAGTGCAGGTGGTTTAAAAACAAAACAGTTAATGAAGCAAAATTTTACTTAAACTACCTGGTGATTCATCATCCAGTCTTTGCACACTGTCAATTGTGCCTTTCTGAGCAATTATTTATAGAATATTTAAATAGCCTGGACAGCATATGCAACTGCTGAGAATGCTATTGTATTATGAATTATTTCTCCAATTTGTTTCAGTTCAGTATAGACTGACAACATTGCAGTGAGTCAACCTTCTGTTTCCCTGAATGCAATGCAATATAATATTTATAGTGGAAATTAAGTTTTGCCTCCAATAATATTTTGACCGTGTTATAATATTCCTGAACTAAACTTTGAAATGGTATGGAAATCAGAATTATTTATTTCATCATCTTTCCACTTTTATATATGTATAATCACAAACTTGAGAAGTTGTGTTTATATCAATAAGGGCCACTATTCAGCTTTTAAGTGCACAACTCCCATTCAGGCACGTAATTTCTTGGAAGCACCAACAGGAGATATGACAGAATAGTTCCTTAATGGTCTGGGGGCTAGCTGGAGTTTCTAGAGAAATTGAAGAAAAGTATAGAGTGGAAGGAAGCTGAGCTATGTTAAATACACAAAGAATGAGGTGATCAAGAATTCGACAAGTTTTGGCAGGCTGCAAAATAAGGGGATGAAATTGAGAACATAGAAAAAAATAAAGGGCGGGGGGAGAAAGGAGGTGATACAGTTGCACATATGAGGTGTTTATTGTGTTTATAACATACCACCTGGAGCAAAGACGGTTAAGTATTTTTTCTTGTCGTACTAGCATTTGAAGAGTGGAATGTCAAGGAGTCAGAAATGAGACTGATGGCAGTGGAGGTGCCATCTGGTTTGAGGACTCTGACCACACTAGTTACATCTAGGCTGCATGATGAGCACTTTCTGGGTTCCTGGTTGCCTGTTCATCAGTGTGCCTGGAAACCAGGGTGGAAATAATAAGAGAAAGAAAATGAGGAGAGATCATTGTGTGCAGTCAGATCTCATCCTGGCTAAACTGAGACATGACTGAGATGCATATCTGTACTGGGTCTGCCTGGGATGGAGCTGGCTTTCTTCGTAACAGCCCATATGGTGCTGTGTTTTAGATCTGTGGCTAAATCAATGTTGATAACACACCAGTGTTTTAGCTGTTGCTGACCACTGCTTGCACAGCGTCAAGGCCTTCTTTTACTCTGTCCCCCCTGCATGTAGACTGAGGTTGAGAGGTTGAGAGGGGACACAGCCAGGACAGCTGAGCCAAACTGGCCAAAGGGATGTTCCATACCATATAATGTCACACTCAGCAATAAAACTAGGGGTAGTCTTTCCAAAATAGCTGTTGCTTGGAGGCTGGGTGGGCATCGGTCTGATGGGAGGTGGTAAGTGATTGCCTTTGCTTATTCCCCCCCGCCTCCCTTTTTTTTTCCTTCACTTATTAAAATGCCTTTATCTCGACCCACAAGTTTTTCTTGTTTTTGCTCTTCCGATTCTCTCCCCCATCCTGCTGGGAGTAGGGGAATGAGTGAGTGGCTCGTGGATGCCTAGGTTTGGGCCAGGGTAAACCCAGCACAACATCTGAAACTTGAGAGTCCTTTTCAGTCCTACTGTGTAAAGATAGCCAAAAAGCTAACAACTGGAAGTACAGTAGTAGTGTCAGTTTACTGTAGTTAAAATAAAAATATTTTATGGAAAATATAAGAAAAAAGTAATATTAATCCAAATGTTGTCTAAGAAACTGTCCATAACATTTTGTGATTTTTTTTTTGAAGTTTTTGTTCCACTGTGTTATTACTTCTCTGATAAGATCTTCAGTATCACTTAGTATTCTGTTGGAGGCTGTCTGGAAACATTTGCTTTTATGATATGTTACTTCACACCTTTTAAGCTTAATCACCTAATATTGACAAACTTCAGGAAATGCTTAGAAAACAAAGTAGACTTTTCATGTGTTTTAAATGGATTTTTTGAGTGGTATGTTTGAAGTAGTAGCTTGAAGGCGTTTGGAACCGTTGGTCATGACATTTTGCTCATCACTTGGACTGTATCGATGAGTATGAACTTACTTTTGGTACTCAAAAGTCATCAAGCAATAATAAAATTGTATCTGGTTATTTTCTTCACTTTCTACTTTCAATCTTGTGAGAAATAAAGGTATTATCTGCAATAAGGTCTTTCAGAATGTCCCGTTAAGGGGAAAACTGAAAGACTATAAAACTGCATTTCACCTTCACCCACACACTGAGGCAGTATGGACTATTTTTATCTCCTAATAGGTGTTTTATAGGCATTTGTTATATTTAAAAGAGTAGTACTTCAATGACATATGAAAATAATTAAAAACAGTATCTCTACCGTATCCTGTTTAGTCTGGAATTATGGGCTGGGCATTAATACATTAATGTTCATTAATCTATATTGCATATATGTGCAAGTTACAAATAAAAGGTGGAGATTGCAAGGCCCATGTATTTTTTCAATTTTTCCTCTTCCAAGGCTCAATTAACTGTACTGTGTATTTGTTTTTCTGAACTAATTTAAAAATCTTTTGCATGTTGTAATTTGTCATTCCTGTTGAAAAATATGGTTTCACTGTTGTAAATTGGCTGTGATGTTCCCATGTTGTTCTGTTTCCAGATAAGTGCCACTCTAAAAACCAGTTATGCAACCTGTGTTGCCCCTTTGGGCTATAGAAGCTCCAAGCTTAGGATACAGAGTAGAATCACAGAATCACAGAGTAGCTGAGGTTGGAAGGGACCTCTGGGTACCATCTGGTCCAACCCCCTGCTCAAGCAGGGCCACCTAGAGCAGGTTGCCCAGGACCACGTCCAGGTGGCTTTTGAAGTTCTCCAAGGAGGAACACTTCACAACCTCTCTGGGCAGCCTGTGCCAAGTGCTCAGCCACCCAGACAGTAAAGAAGTGCTTCCTGGTGTTCAGGTGGAACCTCCTGTGTTCCAGTTTGTGCCCATTGCCTCTTGTCCTGTTGCTGGGCACCACTGAAAAGAGCCTGGCTCCGTTCTCCTTGTGCATTCCCTTCAGGTATTTATACGTATTGATAAGATCCCTCCTGAGCCTCTTCTGAAGACTGTCTGAACAGTCCCAGCCTCTCCTCATAGGACTCTCACTCCCATAACACTCCCACGCCAAACAGCTTTTTGTTGTAATTTGCCATAATTTGACTGCTTTATGTGTGCACCTATCTCATTGCTTGATTTTAGAGTTTTAGTGTATATTCTGACAATGAAGCTTCCTGGATAGTGCATGAAAAAGAAGTGATGATGAACTTTTTGTTCATTCTAAATGTGAACAGCAATTTTCAAGGGAGCTAATTAAAATCTTTATCTGATCCCTAGCTGTGAAAGAGCTCTGCCTGGATGCACGTGATAAGTTCATGCCTTTTGAGGTTTCTAATTTGATTGTATATTTTTTTTATGGTTTCATGGCTACAGCATTTTTTTATGTTCATAAGTCTTTGCCAGAGGAAATAGCAACCTTCCCTTTAAATGCTGTAGTTAGGAAACAACACTTCGCAAGTAGATTTTTTTTCTTTGTGTATGTGAGAAGAATGGTGAATCAACTCATTAAAGTGGTTTGTAGGGTAAAAAGATTATTTCCAATCTATTGGATAATAAGCTATTGTTTAGAAGAGAATTCAACCTGAGATAACGTACAGGATCTTGATAAACTGTAAACTCCTATTGCCAAAGCTTTGTGAAGATGGTTTTGACATCTTAAAAAGGATATGCAGTTTTATGGGTTCAGCATGGAACACTGTACATCAGCTGGATGTTGGCAAAGAACATTAAACTCTTAATTTGGCATTATAATTTGTCAGCTGGTCACATCAGTTGACTTTAGTAATTGCTAGTTGAGCACATGCACAGGTATGGAAGATAGAACCTCAAAAACTTACCCTTTCTTTGGCAGTTTGTTAGTTGTTTTCACTTGCAGCATGAAAAAAGGTTTAGTTACCATCTGCAGTGAGGTCTATACCTCAGATTGATCTTGTGTCTGATGTCTTTCATAAATTGAAGGTCACACTCATAGTTTAAGCTTGAAATTGTTCCTTAGTAGCAAGTAAATGAGTTGATAAGTATGGAATTGGAGTGGTAAGAGAGGTCAGAATGAAAGTTTGAGGATAGGACTTGGCACAATATAAGGAAATCATATAAAATTGATGTGTTCACGCTGTAGTGAACTATTCTCACTTGTTATTGCATGCTTCAGTATCCAGGAAAAAAGTTTATAGGATATCAAAACAAGATGTCTGTAACAGTCTGCTTTGGCTATAGTAGAAGAGTTCATGGTTAATTATCTGAGATGTAATTAAAGTGAAAGAATATTACTAAGTAACCTCTTTACACAAGTGAAGTGGGACTAGGAGGGTAATAATTATGTAGAATTCTTCACAAAGACCAGTAAGGTAGGGCAGTATTTGTAATACATTTTAGCTTCTCTCAGTTCAGTGACAAGATCAAGACTGATAATTTTGCCAGTGCAAACTAAAGTGTGTATTCGCCTATATTTATTGTTTGCTGCTTTTAATAAAGAAGTAGAAAGGGACCAAAATTTCCTTCCTTAAATGTGTATAACTTTAATAGAAATACAAGAATTTAAGTTGAAATTCTCCTGGTGAAGAATATCCACAAGGGAGAGTCAAAAGTATGCTGCTGAGACCAGAGGGTAGAAAACACATATGAGCTTGAACAATGTCATTTGGGGATGGGCCCATTTTCTTGAAACGTGGTGACTCAAAGATATTGGCCATATATTTCTGAGGTCAGTTTTGTATAAATATCTAGCTATGTGCTACCATATGGATGCTTAAAACAAAACAAAGGGAAAGAACAAATTTGCCTCCATTGCAGTTACCAGATCAGATGGTTTATATGTCTTTGTGTTCACATGACTCTGTCCTGCAGTCACTTCAAGCACTGCACCTGCTTTACCAGGTGAGATGAATTCTCTGTTTACACTTGACTGCCTCATAAGAATATATGCTGTGTAAAGATGTAAAATTGATCCAAAATTTATTATTACCTTTTTCCTACATCATTCTTTGTAACAGGACAGGTGGACATGTTGAAGTGATCTTCTTGCAGGTTTTAATCCCAAGGAACTTAGAGAATAACAGTTTGGAATGTCCAGATACATTTCACTTGTAGTATAGTGTGAAACTTTCTCATACAGGTTTTTTGAATTATAAATTTTTCTAGATGGCTAAGAACTTGCACTGTAGGTACAGTTGCGCTACTACTAGTGGAATGATTATCATGAACATACCAACATATACCATACAACTTTGTTCAGTAGAAACAAACTTACATGCAATACTGAGGATCACAGGGTGATGTATATACATCATACAGGGGTTTTGCCTAATTCCTGGAATGTGACAATATCTGTTTCCTTGCCTTCGCCTAGGCAAAAGTATGGGGCAAATTCAGAGCATCTTTTGTTAGAATGGAGGAATGGTCCCATCAATTCAGACCAGGGATTCTTATAGCCTGCGACCTATAGAGTGCAGCATTCTGTCTCCAACAAGCCATAGATCGCCACAGAAGATAGGAATAGGGCAAGAATGTATCATTCATTTCTTGAAAATTCTCCCAGCCTCTGACTGTTTTCAGCTCAAAGGATTTCTGGTACAGTTTGTCTAAATATCAATGAATTGCTCTTCCAAGTGCTCGTTCAGTTTCAGCTTGAAACTTTTTAAAAGTTTCTTGCATCCCTGATACGTTTCTGGGAGTTTCATAGATCTGCCACCATTGAACAAAGAACCACTTTCTTTCATTTGTTTTGAACTTTGCTCCTACCAGCTTCCTTTATAGTTGCTAGTTTTTCCATATATACAACATTATACTGAACTCTAAAATCATACAAGTACAGTTTGAGTACTCTGTTTTGGTATGAATTATTGCAGAAAATCACAGAAAGCTTCACAATTGAATTTATTTAAAAACAGCTCTACAGTAGGAGAATAACATTTTTACAGCAGTGACAAGACAAATTATCACTTGATACTTTTATTCACAAAACTCTGTTGGATCTGTGTTGACATTGCGCAATATTCCATACACAATTGGCAGAAATGGTTTCCAGGTTGTTTGCAGACCCCATTTCATCAGCAACAAAAGGCACTGAGATCATAAAATTCACATTTTTATTGGTACTGTGATAGGTACTCATGTTTAACACCAGTTATGTTAGAAAGCTGCAAGGAAAGTGACATCAGCTGGGTTTTGCTGAAAGTTTGAATAGTGGCCAAGATTTATAATGGAAGGTCAGAGGGGACCCGAAACAAGTAATGTGGGCTGGAAAGATGTATGTGTGTTGCAGTTCTCATTGAAGGTCATTTATCATGTAATGAATACTTTATAACATTTCTTGAGATGAAGCTTAAAAATTGTGCTACAGTGTAATTAAGAGTCATTTACAGTAAAATAAAGAGATCATCCAAATCTCTGCATATGTCACCTGATGAATTTAGGTCAAGGCTGATAGTAAGATAGTACTGGCTACAGAGGCCAGGTTTTTGGATACTCCTATGCTTGTTGCAGAGCAGAGGTAGCTTAAGATGCTTCAGACTGAAAGAAATGGTTTGGTTTTAGTACAGGAGATAAAAATATAGTCAGAAGTCAATGGAAAAAATAGTAAAGAAATATCATTACTGTCTTCCAGAACTAAATTTGTTGGTTCTTTTTACTGAATAATGATACTCCATGAAATTGTTCAGTATCTTTTTAAGATTCTAAAAATTCTGAACTTCAAAAAAGGGAAACTGGTGCACACAGTGCAGAGATTTTGAAAATTAACTGAACAGATTAAAGAATGTCCAAATCTTAGACTGCTGCCATTTGTGTTGGTAATAAAACTGTTCTGCACCACCAAATTGCACTGCAAGCACCAGTAAGTATGGGTATGCAATAGTCAAAGATGTGATAGGTGGGCTACAGCTGTATGATTACCACCAACAGTGGAACAGACTATTAAACTTACCAACAGGTACAGACAAAATAAATTGTATTCTTCTGAACATTGGTTAAAATTACTTTATTGACAAGATGTCCTTATATTGTTGATCACAGGTAGTGTTTTTGTTTTCTTTCAAAAACATCAAATAAAATTTTCTAGTGCAAAAAAACTCAGCTGTCAGAAAATACAGATCTGAAAGCGTTATATCACAATCATTTGTGATGGAGAAGGCAGAAGGTAGACATTGCAAGATTGCTCAGATAGACAGATACTTTCACCTTCTGAATCAGCTTGTTATTTATAACATAGCTGAGGGCACTCTCAGAAGTTTGCAGATGTAAACAGCCAGTGTCCTTATAGGTTGCATGCAGAGCAGAATTATACCATTCAGCCAAGGAGTACCTCTTGAGGAGAAGCTACCTGGTGACCCTCATTTTAGCTCAAATTTTAGAAATGAACAGTTAATCTTTTCTGTGGACAGTATTTTTGTTCTGTTGTGGGTTTTGGTTTTTTTGTTTGTTTGTTAGTTTTGTTTTTCCCAGAAAGCAAAGAGAGCAAACTCATTTTATCCTCATGTTCCTGTGTTTCTGGTAGCATCCTTCATAAGTTGGTCATTGACCTTTCTTGATAAAAAAGCCTTTTCCTATCATTTTTTGATACCTGCTACCTTCTTTCTCTCTTGTTTGTTTTTTTTCTGTTTTTTTTTTTTTTTCCCCAAAATGTTCATACTACTAGGGAGGTCTCTGAGAACCAGACTGTTGGTGGAGAAAGACTGTTTCATTTAAAATACATGACTAACTTAAGTATCTTCTTATGCAATTAAAAAGCAAGATACAAAATGCAAAAAGAAACTGTGTTTTTTTCCCCTTCATTTTGTTTGCATTTTGCATCTCTATGGAAGACATATAAAGGTTTTCCACAGAGATATTAGTATTCTGGCAAGCTTTCACTTGCGATACACAGACCATCAAAGTGCTGACAGATGCAGTATTATACAGAAATGCAAAGATTATATTTGTGTTTCTGTATGTATCCTGCAAAAAAAACCAAAACATTCAGATCTCTCCTTGCTACTCTGTTCCAGAATGCTCAAGCCATCTGCTTGGTTTTCCTGCTGCATTTTGTCTCATTAGTCATGTTCACATGTATTTCAGGCTGCTTAATTTCATTACGCAAAGTATTATGCACTGTTCATCCAATAAGTGAGAGAGGTTCATTGTGCTACCCAAGGGACTTGTAAAAAGAAGTTTTAAACCTCTAAGAAAACCTGAAAATTCTTGTTGAAACATGGATCACGTTTCACTGTTACCTCTATTAACATACTAAAACTTACTTTATTGATTAAGTTATCCATCTTGCCCTGACTCCCAAAGGCTAACTGCTGTCTCCGTAGAAATATTTGATTCTAACTAGGATTTTTAACACAATTAAGATCTCTACACAAAACTAAGTGTCATGTTTGAAAGTTTCCTTTTAGGTGGAGTTAGTATTACAGCCTACAGTAAGGTTGCCTGTTTTGAATAGAATTTGGCTGTGGCCATCCCTGTGAACATCCATCTAGAATAAGCAAAATCAAAAGCCTTTAAAAAGCTTCAGGATTCATAGAGGCAAGAGAGAACTTTTAACGCTGAAGATGTAAAACCTCCAGTAGCAGTCACTGTTGGGCGTTCTCAAGCTTCTCTCAACATCTTAGGCTGATAAACGTGCAGCATCACCACAGGGTGACTGAGTATACTTGTGTTGCAAGACTAAGAAGATCCATAAAGAGTATCCTTTGATGGCTCCTGGTAACTCCTCTCTGTGATGGAGAGCTGGGCTTGCATGTATCTGCTGGGACCCAGCCGAGACCCCAGCAGACAGAAGAGTACCAGGGGTGTAGAAAAACTGTCGGCGTTGGGCCGAGAGGAGGGGTGACCGAGGCTTAAGGTAGAAAGGCAGTGGATTAATAGTCAACCTGGAGAATGGGAAGGGGCATAAAAATTGGGCATAGAGTGGGAAACTGGGACTGACCAGGCAAAAAGAGAATTGGCAGGGAGCTCTAGGGAAAACAGATTTAATAGGGAATTGGATACCCGGACAGCAGGCTTAGAGCTGCCAACATACTTCCATTAGCATCAGCCAGTAATTCTAGCTGGAGGGAACTGGGACTGGTTGGGAAATGAGCCAGGAAGGCAGCAAAACAGACTTCAGTGAGAACTGTGCTCAAGTATATAGGAACATGCAGTATATGCTATGTGCACTCAAGAAATAAAATGAAAAAAAAATTCAGAGTCCATTATTAGATGTAATAAATTAGTGGACTTTTTTTATCTTCCAAAAATTTCACAATGAAAATCAATTTTATCTTAAGAATGTACTCTGAATAGTATACAAATTATAGAGTGCTCACAGAACAGGATGGGGGGACCCTTTAAATTCCTTAAAGAAACAGCATGGGTGCTGGATAAGCATAGCTTTGCCCAAAAATATGTTACTTAGAGACCATCATAAAGCCTCAGAAAGAGGCTGAATTATACTTTGAGTGCTTGACATTGCAACAGTGTTCTTTTATTAATGTTGTGGTTTGCATCTAATGAGTTTAATTTTACTTTGTTGTTTTGATAAATAAATATATTCTATCCAGACAGCCACAAGGTACAAAATAATTGTTGACTGTGAAAGCCGGAACATTTTTAACCAGCTTTCCCTGATATTTATTTCATTAAAGCCCTAGGTCCTGGAGTCATTTGGAGGGTATCACCTTTTTTTTTTTCTGATGGAAAAGACACATTGTGTGGTGGTGTAAATTCTTGTTGCGCCATGACTTTGGTGACAGTAAATTCAATGCAGTGCTCTTTGTTAATATGGGCTTTACTCCTAAAAAAAGATTAGAAGCCTAATTATACATTTATAGAAATTTCCATTGTTTTTACTGCTGTGGTTAATAATAGTGATTTCTTCATACAGAAGTAATGGAAAATGAGTTTCAAAACTATTCAAAATACTTTCAGTGAACTTTTGAATTATGCAACTAAGTATTTGCAATAAAATTGCAATATGCAATAAAAATTGCAGTATGCAATGAAGTATCTTTATTTCTAAATAGTCTTACTGTTTTAACTGTTACCAAGACCTGCAAAATGAACTAATGACCATATTTCATACAAAGGAAAATAATCAGCAGTAATACGTGCAAGATATGGTCGCTGAGGACAGCTTTTATGGTGTATGATGAAGGTATTGAGCAAGGATATAAGACATTTAAGGCTGAGAAGATTCCTTAAGCTAGATTCCTTGTGTGACATTCAGCATATTGGTTAATTTTGTGTACCTCAGCTTCCATCTGTAGGATAAATATGTTGATACAGCTTTTCTCCCATCCTTCGCATGTCTTGGGGATTTGATTTATAAAAACCTTAAAGAGCTCTAACAGTCTTGTTCAAACAACTTGCAGCACAGTAAGCATTCAGTCTTCACTGGAGCTTCTAGTCGGAGCTGTGGGGGAAAAGCTAGGTAAATTCTCTTAATTTACCAGAACAGGAGACTCTGTAGAAGAAAAATGATGTATGGCGTAAGCTGAGTAGTCCTACAAAATTATTTGAATCTAAAGATTAAATTTTCTTTTGTCACTTTTGCTCTTTAATGCAAACTGTTTTGAATTGTCTGGTTGTGTACAAAAGAAGAAAAAAAACACAGAAGTACAAATCCAGGTCTTTTTGGTATCAGATGAGCATGCTAGCTGAGCATGCTAACTTAAGGAACCTTGTGGGATACAGCAGGATATGTGTGAGGTCACTACAACTGACTAGACTTGGCTTACTGATTAAATCTACAGATATATATAATATTGGAGCACACTAAGAAAACAGACCAAATGAGTCCATGATGAAGGAAACCTGTTCATGTCTTTTTTTTCTGTGTATCTTAACAATCTGGTTAACTCTCATGATATTCAGCTTCTCAAAATCAGCAGCTAAAAGGCATTGAGGAAACCACATATCATTAAAAGACTTTTTAAGCAGCAGTTGTTTGTGAGCAAAGATGGAAAATACAGCTGCATAGGTACAAGCAAGTGTTTACACGGAATGTCTTTCTCTTAAAGGGAGAAAACAAGGGATTTTTTCTGAGCTGTGAAGAAACTAGAAACTGACTGATAGAGCCTTCATTCAAGATTTCCCTGTAAAAAGAAAACCACGTTGATGCCTATCGTATAAGGTATTTTCAACAAACACGGATTCTTTTGCCTTCTGTACCCTGTTAAATGCTTTAATGCATGGCGCTTTCCTAGAAATAAAACGGAGGTAGTAAATGATTTAAAGTAAGAGCTTTTTCAGATGTGAAGTCTGTTAGATCAGTGAACGTGTAATTTTGTGGAAATACATGATATTTCAAATTGACACGAAAGAAAAAAAACAGTTTATACGCATTCGTTGACTGTTCATACAGTACTTGTATTTTTTGCCTGCTCTCACCATCAACTTGCATTTTATCAAATCCCAAACTGTCATGGTTCATTATCCATAGATGATCTTGAGCAGCCTTGCATCATAAAAAAATATGCTCTGGCATCTGCCATGGTGCACCACTATACGGATAATTTCTGAGTAAGGTTTCTCTTTGATTTATCCATTCAGCAGTGTGTGTGTGCTCTTATACTTTTGCGTGTGAATTTCTTACGTAACGGGAGCTGCATATACCACATTAGTGTGATCTTTCAGGTTGTAGATATTATGTCTGCCGTGCATTTTTAGCTAACGAGTTCTGTTTGACTTAATGTTTGTACAACTCAGTCTCCACCAGTCAGTCACATCGCTGCTGTAGTCCAAGTCATTTCATGAGCTCCTGTACCAGTGATGTAGACAGCACATTGAAATTAGCAGCTGTGATTATAGCATCAGTCTTGCATTCTAGTTCCTATATTTTGATTTCTCTGATTTTTGGAGCCAGAAATGTAATTTAGATCATGATTGTATTAACAGAGAGCAGTAATGTCAAGACATATGTATATTTACTAACGAAGTCCATATTTCCTGTAAGGTAATTACATTGGTAGGAGACATTCTTTTTTGAAAGAGAATTAGTAAAAATGCACAGTGCTCATAGATATTAGTAAGTAAAAGTCCTCTCCATCCCTCTAATTTACATCTCAGTTTAAGTATTGTTGTAATGGGAAATGGAACTTTTTTTTTTCTTTTTTTTTAAGAAATGTTCCAAGGTGATTTAAGCGTTATTCTGTTTTGGTGATACAACATTTGGAATTTAATTTATTATATTGCTACTGTTACTGCTTCATCTAAAAATGCTTCAACAATCAACAGTGAAAATTTATTACTACCCTCTTTAGCTTCGTTTCAGTACTTCTTGAATTGATAACTACTTTAAATTAATCAAAGAGGCTGTTTTTAGGAAATTGCATGGATACTTTTCTGAAGATGTTAAATCTAAGTAGCTTTGCTTGCTATAGTCTGGATAGCCTGTCTTCACCCAGTTGCTTTGATGTTTCCTCCAGGGATGAGGAGAGTAAGCGAAACAATCTTGTTCTGTTAAGATTCCTTATAATTGCCAGGCTTGATGCAATTTCAGTGAAACATTGCACTAAACCCGTCCTTTTAATAGATGAAAACAGTTTCTGTATAGTCTGAAGATATTTACAGGGCTTCTGTTTACTTGTTACAGTTCCCATATCAATTAATTGTTCATACTTACAAGGGCTTCAAGACTTCATTTGGGTTAGAGCTTTTTATACTTTTTCTGTTTGTTTGTGCAGATGTTTCACAGAGAGCTTGTGGAAGTGGAGATCATTCACAGGTCAAATGAAAAGCAACAACAAATAAAGACAATGAAATGTCAGGGCACTTTTCAATGAAAGTTCACCAAACTAGTGAAAAGCCACGAGAAAATGCAAAGCAATACGTCCTCAAAGTGTATTGCCCCCAGGGAAAATAACTCACTTGGAAAGAATACTAATATTCTTTTGTGTTTTAGAGCAGATTGTTCTGAGACTAACTCTTGATGTGTGACTTTAGCAGTGGCTGTCACTTTACCCAAAGCCTACCTTTTATTTTCAGTAGTAAAACATAGTACAACTCTGTGCTGAATGTGGAAAAAGAGGGGAGAGAGTGTGAGAGAGGTTGAAAAAATATTTTATTTTCTAATTCCCCAACATCTGTTCCTGTTCCACCAAAACTTGCAAATGAATTTTGATTGGAGTAGTAGTGTGTTCATCACAGTGATAAAATTAATTTTCATCTCTGTTCGCTGTCATGCGTGTCTCAGTTACAGACAGTTTCTTCTGAGAATATGAAATACTGTCTATGAATGTGTCTGGGAGTAAGTCACCAATGTTTAAATCTGTTATTATAGATAACTCAAACAAATTTAAATGGAGGCAAATGTTATGGGATCTGAATTTCCATTTGAACAATAGCTTCAAGGACTTGCATGCACATTTGACTGTTTTGTGCCGTGAGGTGGATTGCTTCTAAAGAGATTATCCACATATATCCATGAGCTACAAGATTCTTAGGAATGTGAAATAAAGTTGTCTATAAGGTAAATATGAAATGAAAAAGCAAACCAAAGAAAAAGTTGAATAAGAATGACCCCAGGAACATTTCAAAAAGTCTACAGCAGGCACGTAAAGATGCAACAAAACCTGGGGATCTGCTGCACAAATCTGAACTAGAAATGCTTCTTAATGTCACCCAATTCGTTGAGTTTCTTTGGTAGTTTTCTCAATGTTGTTGATGTCTTTATAATGTTACAGATTGGGTTAAAGGGGATACTTTAATAAGCAGATTCATTAGGAAATACCTTCTGAGACTTGTTGAATATTAGAAAGTGTTCACTGAAACACAAAATAATTGCAGATGGTTATGCATTACAAGGAATCTTCCTATCTAAAAAATCCATTAAAATATCAAAAAATATTCCTTCGAGGGTTTTAGATGCAGTTTCTCTTTAATACTACTTTCCATTTAGAACTGTTTCTGGTGTGATGATTTTGGTGTTATTTTTTGCTTTTATTTGATGATAGTAACAAGGATGAAAGTTCTCCTATTAGAGGAGCTATTACTTACACTGTAGCTGGTTTGGACATTCAAGAAATGCAGAGTGGGCTCAGGCCATCACTAAGGGAATCCCCACAGAGCACAGAGAAAGGCTGTAAATGGTGCAGGCCCAGAATTGAGAGACCCCACACCAACTACTTTCAGTGCTCCGACCCCATTTAGTTCAAAAAAACATACCAGTTAGTAGCAAAACTCTCATGAGTTCTTTCTGCTTTTCTTGCCTTAGCAGTATTTTGCTTCTAACCCATTCAGGAAAACAAGAACAAATCTTTGAATCCCTGTTTCATTCTAAAGCTAGTAAATCTCCACTAACCATGATGGAGCATGTAGGACTACAAATAAAATTGCGTTTCAGTCACTGAATTTAGCTGGAGGAGAAAACTGGTTATTAATTTGAGGACTTATACATAGTATACCTCACTAAAAAGTATCTTATAAACTAATATTAAACTCTTCACAAGGTAGAGGATGTTCCCTATGTGTTTTCTAAGCTGGTTGAGAAAAATAATGTTTTCCCAACTTATCCCAATTTTTTTGGTTTTCTGTTTGTTTGTTTTTTAAATAATTGTATTAGATTTCTAGACTTTCTGGACAACAAAGTCCTATCTACTGGAAAGATGTCTACATATTATCATGCGACTGTTCAAGAGTCAAGGACTAAAGCATTGTTGCAATGAACACCAAAATTACGGGTGAACAAAGTTGCCACAGTTTGCAGACTTGTCTCAGAAGAAAGGCTGTCAAACAGTAAATATTAGCACTGTTTCTTTTTTTTTTTCCTGTATTTTTAACCTTTATTTTTTCTAAACTAATACTTCACTGAATTTTTCTTCTGGGAGCCAACATTCCACTGATAAATGAAAATCCCTAGGCAGTAGATGGATACGGTTACATCTTGCCTTCTATAATCATTTCCATCTTAAAGGTAAACCTTTAAGCAATAATGAAAGTTGATTTTTACATAGGTCTGTGGTGCATTAATACATTAAAAATATAGAGAACAGTAATGCAAAATTTACTTCATTGATCTGCTGAAATTTATTAAACTGTGTATAACCTCCTTAGCTGAAAGTAACTCACTATCTTATACTGGCAACATAGGTAGCAATGAGATTTCTGGGTTTTGGCAATCGAGGATGAATCAGACATACCAAAGGATTTTTTGTGGGAAAATAAAATTTCACAAAGTAATACAGTGAAGTGGAGGTCTTACTCTCCCCTATAAGGAAGAGAATGAAACTGCTGGTGCAAAAAAGGTTTCTTTCTTCCCACAGCGCTGCATTTATTGTGTTACAGTCTAAAACAGCAGCAATTATACATAGCAGTTAAATAAAATGAGAACAATCAAACAGTCAGCTTACTGAGCCAGAGGTGGTACTTGGAGTCCCTGCTATTTCTCCCAGTCAATTTCACCATCAGTGATGGTCAGGAAATAGACTTCATTTTCCTGCATATGTTTGTGTGGTCGGGGGGACATGACTTTTCCTTACTTTTGGCAGGCAAAAATGAAACTAAAGACACTTGGAAAAAAAATGAGATTTATGGGGAAACTATGCGTCTACAAGTGCACATCATGCCTGGGAAGAATATTATGGTTTTCAACTGGCTGGATAAAAGGTCCACTAGATTACTACAGAAAGAAGCCAAGAAGCCTGCAGAAGTCAAAATCGCCTGGAATTTGTATTGTAATGAGAATTGTACCAATAACTTCTTGCAAGATTCTAGGGGGAAGAAGAAACACACATAGGCCAAAATAAATGGATAAGTGGATAGGAATTTTTTTCATAGAGCAAAGTATGTTCCATGTAGCTACTGCTGGAGATCACACACATTTTTTGATATATTTGATGCTGTCAATGGTCAGAAAGAGGATGTAAGATTAGGTAGACCGTAAGTTTATTATGGTTCAGAAAGTCCTTTGGTCCTATCACAGGTTTGGTCAAGTGATACAGATAAAATCTTGTGACATATTGGCTAAAAAAAAAAATCAACAAGATATATCTGCCCATCTTTACATTTGAATAGATGAGGATGAACATTTTAAGAAACTCCAGTGTAGAGGTAGGGGAGCAGCTGTGGTCCAAGTCTGTCAAGGGTAGGTGTTTTCTGAGGTACATTGGAATCATGACCTCAAAAAAGTCAAAGGTGATAGTTTTACGATAACCTAAAACTGCACTTTTGCTGGAAATGATGATCTTATGCTCTTTTGTTGTTCCAGCGCTAACCATTAACAGAGTAGTTTTCGGCCAGATCAGCCTTATTGCTGACACACAAAGAATAGTGCGATGATGTGTGTGTGGGAAGTAGGGCAGGATCTCATCTGTTTTGGCAGCAGCAAAGCATTAAATCCATTTAAGCAGCTCCTGAAAGCACTCCAGAACTCTGAGCCTTCACAGAAGGACGGGGGGAGTGGGTGCGGACACCACCATTTACCTTCTGTGTAGTAAGCAAGTGACACTCACATCACTAATGGCAAGCATGCTTAGCATTGTTAAGAACAATGAACTCCAGTCACCTGCCTGTAAGTGGACTACCCAAATTAGTAAAATCAGTTCCCAGATTTGATCCCTGTGTGTGGTGGGCTGACCTTGGCGGGCCACCAGACACCCACCCGGCTGCTGTCTCCTTCCCCCTAATCAACAGGACAGGGGGAGAAAATAAGATGGAAAAGCTCATAGGTCAGGATAAAGACAGGGACCAATTAAATTTGTTGCTGATTAAAATGGATTTGGATGGTGAGAAACAAAGAAACAATGACACCAACCTCCCACCCACCACTTCTTCCCAGGCCCAACTTCACTCCCAGTTCCTCCACCTCCTCACCCCCAGGCGGCATGGGGGGATGGGGAACGGGGATGGGGTCAGTCCATAACAGCTCCCCTCTGCCGCTCCTTCATCCTCACACTTTCCCCTGCTCCAGCGTGTCTCCTTCCCATCGGCTGCAGTCCTTGAAGAACTGTGCCAGCATGGGCTCTCCACGGGCTGCAGTGTGAATACCTGCTCCAGCACTGTCCTCTCCACAGGCTGCAAGAGAGCTCTGCTCTGGTGCCTGGAGCCTCCTCCCCTTGCTTCTTCACTGAGCTTGGTGTCTGCAGGACTGTTTCTCTCACATTTTTTCCTCAGTCCTCTCTGCTGTCTGGTATTTTTTGTCCTTTCCTAGTCCATTTTCCTTTAGGTGCTCCCAGGGTGGCTGCCAGGCCCAGCTGTGCCCTGCAGTGGGGCTGTTGGAGCCGGCCAGCACCGGCTGTGTCTGGCACAGGGCAGCCCCAGCCTCGCCTCACGGAGGCCACTGCAGCCCCCTGCCAGCGCCGGGGCACCCATGCGCAGTACCGCAAGCCTTCTCTCAAACAGTTTAAACAGCGAATGAAAGCAAAGGTAATTTTCTCAGGATACTCTTGAAAACTTTTTATTCCGCTAAGCTTTGATACCACAAAACCTTTTTTTTCATAATCTGATCTCACCGACACCTATTTTATGTTAGCGTAACAACACTGGTCGCAAGGGAGTTTTGCTGAGCAATACTGATCGCAAGGTCTGCTCTGGGTCGGGAAGATCTGCCATATCCCTTCTGGTGCCCACCTCTCCTTGTGTTGCTGCATGTTCTCCAGACCATTGGTTAGGACACTGTCCTGAAATGAAGTTCATCCTCTGCTGTTCTCCCAGAATTTCTTTGGTGTACTGGGTGGACACCAATTCCTGGTTTATTATTTATAATTTATGTTGCGCAGTGTCAGAATCGTGATGACCCAACCAAAGCAGTACACTGTCCTTTATAGCATGACAAACTGGTTGGAACTGTTTGTACAAACAATTGGTTTATTTTGTTCTCACATTAAAAAAAGATATGATATGAAACCTTGTCTATTTTTAAAATACAAATTCTTATCTGTGCCTGACAGATCACATCACTATGAGAGGTCCAAAATTGGTGGTTCTCTGTAAAATTTAATTATCTGGCACTTTCCAACAGCAGCTTGTCTACTACTGACATGTGGAATTTCATTTTGTTCAAACATCTTTTGTGTGTATGTCTCCTTGATATTGATAACAGTGGCTTGTGGTAATGCTTATCTCCTTTTGATTCTGAAAATGTAATAAAGAAGGAAAATACAAAGTAATGGTTACGTGCATTAGTTAGGCAGACATCCATCAAAGCTTTGCGTGAGACTTAGCTTTTCAGATATCTCAGGAAACAGAGATCATAAAACAGCATTAGGATGGCAAACACGTCCACAAAACCAAGTAAATCACTGTCCGAACAAGGAGTGAGCCAAGAGAGATCCTTCTTGTTAATTCATGGGATTATTTGTTTTGTTTTCCAGATAGTTTTTTTGAATAAATCATTAATTACTAATCAACATGGTTATCTCTCTTCATAGCTACAGTAATTGGACTCTTCAAGGTAAGTAAGGCTTGGGTCCGTTCCACAAACTCTGGAGGATATGGCAGTGATAGGAAGCCAGTGCAAAGACGGAAAATACTCTTTATAATCTGGTGTTTACAGATAAGAGTGATCAACTGAAAAAAAGTGTAGAATTGCAAACATAGAACTCAGTCTTCTCTGTAAAACAACCCTATCATTAAAGAACTGTGGGATAGGTAAAGTAACTGTAGACATAACTCTTGCTTTATGGTTTCTAATTTAAATGTTTGAAACTACTAGATATTTTTATGTAGAACATATTTAAATACTTGACTTTGGTCTGTGAGATACTTGTGGATAATGAAATGGACAATAAGTACATCCTGATCTACTTAAAAGTATATATTGGGAGTATTTGGGGTAAGACTTAAACATATCATAGAAAAATATGAAATTTAGATGGATTTTATGTTCCAATATATGCAGAGTTTCATTTGTCCAATAATTTTTGATTTTTTGTCAAATTTTTGTTTTCTGACACAGAAAAGCCTCCGTGCACTTAGCAAATGTACAGTGCACACTGCAAGATGTGTCTCAGTTGTCTAAGCCTCCTTGGCTCAGTAGTTCCACATTTTACTTAGTGGTAGCTGTGGTAGCCAGATCTACCTCTCTGGACTGTCATTCAAAGAACAAGTTAGGCACCTAATAGTAATGATTTTGAAAAAATTATAGTATGGTTGTTTTATTTTGTTTTGTTTTGAAAAAGTAAAAAGTACAACATCAGTTGGTAAAATACTATATTTTTGAATTAGAAAAAAATGTCAATTATTTGAGAGAAAAAATTAATGAAGACGGTAGGTCTGGCACTGGGATTATGTAAGAATTACAAAAATATTTTTAAGGTATTTTTTGTTCTGTGTCCAACCCCAAACCAGCCAAAAGAAACTGAGGTTAGAGCTTGGTATTCAAATTTTAAGGTATTCCTTTATTTAAGGTATTATCAGAGCTTCTCAAAATGGGAATTTTCTAAACCATGTAATTAAAAAAGTTGCTCTTTAGTACACCAGAAATCATTTCCATTTTCGTTTTAAAAGCTTTCATTATGAGACCACATAATTGGAGAAAAGCATACTACAAAAAGGTAACATTTTAGGCTTCAATGGGATTGACAAAATTTAAAATCAGTTCTGAGGTTGCTGAAATCATGTTAAAACCGTGGAAGGAGATTTACTCTACGTGGTATATTAGGTACTTTGTGTAAAAAAAAAAAAAAAAAAAAGAAAAGTTTGTTTAGAAGCCTCTATCTTTTTTTTTTTAATATATATCTGTCTTTATTTTATAGTGCTGTGTGTGCCCAGTAGTCTTATTATGGAGCTTTGACTTTGTAGCTGCTGTGCAGCCAGAGTCAGCGCTCACTGAAGACTGTATGGAGAGACCTGTATGTTTCGTTGGCAGGACGTCTGATTTGAAGAGAACAGTGTCAGTCTGCTCTGTATTGTGAGAAAACTAGGATTATTTTTGGCTTTCTGAGAGGCTGTCAGTAGGCTTTGATAGATGCAGTAAAAAAGTTTAAGCTGTGCTGCGTGGTACAGAAGAGTCTGTGCTTGGTATGGTATGGCCTGCGTCTCAGGAGAAGCAGAGATAGAAACTGGGATTTTGCGAGCTCATTGTATGATTATTTGTCAGCTTGTATAAAAGAAAAAGCAAGGTGGGTACAGCTGTGGGAAAACCATACCCTTGATAAACTGGCACAGGTGAGGAAGATGTATACCCAGTGATCAGGGATGATATATTTTCCCTAGACAGAGGAAACTCATATTGAGTATCTAAGGCTTTTAGCATTTCAGTTCCCATACTAGGTCCAACTTGTGTGGTGGCTTCCAAGTGGGACATAATGGCATAGTCAACAGGGAATCCCTGACCAAAGCACATAAGGCTGTGCAGCTTGAACTAAACTAAAACACTCAGCAGCAAACAAGTATCGCTCCCCACCTATCTAGCCCCAGACAGTGTTCAAGAGAGGACTTGTCATACACACTGCACAGTGGGTTATTTAGGTATGCATGTATAGGAGGGGATGGACAGGAGGATCTGTTATGGTGAGTGAGAGAAGAGCAAGCGGGTGGGACAATCAAGGACATCTGGTGTGTTGGCTTTTGCATGTAAGGTTTAAAGTGTACTGAAATAGTTCTTTAAAAAGTTATGGAGGGAGCAGGTGGAGACAGGAGAGAGCTTCCATCTTGTCATGTCGGTCCATCTCCTCCGTGTTAGGAACAGATGGCTGCAGTGAAGTGGGATTCCTTTCCATTCTGTAAGCCTGAATTTAGTATAAAACAAAAATTATAGTTTTTATGGAGAAATTATAAACACAGAGATAGGGAATGTAGCTTTACTTTTTGGGAACAGAAGAAGAGATACATGACAGCATGTGGGCATCCTTAGAATGTGAGAGTAGTTTTGGCAGCCAAGATGCAAGGTACTCTTACTCTGTTTTGTGAGAGACAGCTGTTATTACTTTTATTTGACAGCAGAACTCTAACCTATGTAAGTTGGAGTGTCCTTGTGCTGCAGGAAATAACAGTTAAACAAGATTGATAAATTGTTTCAGCACAAAGTAGTTATAAATGAAGGGTGTTGGCTGCAAAATTTCATTCCACCGCTGCAAATACATGATTCATATACAAGGGTATGCCTGACATGTTTGTAAGCTCAGAAATCATTTAACAAATAAACAGTTGTTTATAACACAGTCATGTACAAATACAAAAATATCTTCTCTTTTTAATATCTCTGCTGCTGTGCATTCTGCTACTTCTTTTTCCTCCAGCAACCAAATGGTTAATTCTGTATTAATATATTCCCTGTATGTGCTGCCATAAGAAAGATAGATTCTGATCTTGCTACAGTGAACAGTGTTTTAAAATGTGCATTTTATTGTCATTTAGAAGCAGCACAGAATGCTACCAACCTTCCAAGTCTCTGTCCTGTGTTCTTGAGTGGATAATGTTATATAGTAAGTGTGAGAAATATATATATTCATGTGTGCAGCTGTGTGTGTGTAATGCAGGCTTATGCTCATGGCTGCTCAGCCATGCTTGTTCTTGAGCAGTGCGAGGAAGTTGGACAGATAATGCTAAGCTGCCGGTTTCTAAGTCTGCTTGGTTTCTGCAAGTCAGCTGCTTGCATTACTAATCAATACATTTCTCGTAAATGGGAAGGACTTAAAAGAGGTACAGGTGCCTGGTTGGCAGTCTCCTACATAACTCGTGTCTGGTGGTATTCTTTTGAATACATAAATTCCTTGATCAGGTGTTTCCTGGATTACAAACTCTTCATAGGAAGGGAAGATGTCTTACTCATATGTAAGCAATGTTGAGTGAAATCCAGGAGTTCCTTTTTCTCTTCAAATACAGGTTAGCAGTGACTGAATGACATTTCACATGGGCATCACTGCCAGCCCTTCTGATCTACCCTGAGGTTTACAGACGAGAATATGTTTCTACAAATCAGTAGCATAAAAGCATCCTAAATAAGTTTTCTTAATCAAATCCAAGTGTTGTACAGAGATCTCTCGAAAGGATGACACCTTGAAATACACATTGTATCCTACCTGAGAGCTGTTGAGCCAACTTCTGCATGTTTGGTTACGTGGATTTCAGTGGGCCAATTTGTGGATTAAGATGCTAGCCAAACACGCTGGTCACTGTCAGCTGCTAATGAACTCAGTGCTTGGCTGGGTCTAGGGATAAATCTGACTAGTTAAAACTGCAACATGATGTTCATTAGCTTCAGCAAGTGTAATTTCTGAGATAAAGTGGTGCTATCACCCAACATGTTAAATATGCAGTTGGACTAAGCAGGTGGTGGGCAGAGATCAATGAGTTTCCGTTAAACAATAGGTAATTTCTCAGTAGGAAATAACTCGCATTCCCAAAAAGGGTCGCATACCAAATTTCTTATGCTGGTTTATAGTTGTAAGAAATTTGCTGATCAGTATGTGCTCTCTATAAATATGAAGAGGCAGAAAACCTTACAGGCTTTGTGAAGGGTGATCTTATTTATTCAGGTATACCTCAAGGCTTCATTGTGCATGACACTGCATGCACATAAGGGCAGGACAGTAACAGCTTTACACTGAAGTTCACCACTGATTTATTTATATGCTGAATGTTTCCCAATACTACAGCGGTTCTCTTCTGTACTGCTTTAAAATATCACCCTTACATATGATATTAAATCTATGGAAGTATTGACTTCTTCGTATATTTATGTCTGCTTACAAAGAATTTTGTGGGAAATGGGTGTAATGTTTAAAAATAAGGATGGAGATTTGAATAAATTATTCAGCCTGCCTTTTTGATTAAATCTTCTGCAGAATGCTTTATAAATTTTGGAAGAAAACTCTGCTTTTCATTTAGCCATTTCATATCATAGCCTATTTCAGATTGAAAGCAGAAGTGCCAAACACTCTTACAAGTTTGCTGCCCCAGCATTCCGATTTAGTTGTCTCATGCTTTACATCCTGTGGTTTTTTTTATCTACTTGAAGCTTAATCGATCAGTTCCTGAAGTTGTTCTTGTACTAATACACTATCTTCATTTAGAGGTCTGACGGACTTAACAGTGGATGGAAGTGAGTTGACTTGAGGAAGAATGAGTTTGTGTCCTCACCCTTGAGGAAATCATGTCCAACCAGTTCATGTGACTTAGTCTTTGGTTTACTGCAATGCATCAGTGTTACACACTGGTTGGCAGGAGCTGGCTGGTGAGCACGTTTCTTGTCCATGCCTGGAAGGTAGCAAAAACTATCTGAAGAGTAAGGGCAGAGGGCTGGAGGTGATCATACTTTCTGCCATCCAGTTTTTCTGTCCAGCCAGCACAAGTATGTGAAACGGGGTAAGACTTCTGTGTCTTTAAACATGAATGGTCAGTTACGTCTGTAAACATTCCTGTCTTGATTTGATGTCTTGCACCTACCCAACATGGTGATTTACAGAAGACAGCAAAAATAATCTGACATAATGGGATATGAATGAGGGGGTAAGAAAAAATAATTATAATGGATAACAGATAATTATAATAGATAAATAGTAGAGCATTATTCTTTCCTGAGGTGTTTTTATAGATATATATGATAGATACAGAGGAGTCTACATAGTGCCTCTATACGTAGACACTACTTTGTCAGCCAATTTCTGGTCTGCTTCACATGTAGATACTAATGAAAAAAAATTGATGTAATTCTGAATTTCTGTGGGAATATTTTTTTTATGTTAGAAAGGAAACCATTTTAAATCAAGTTGAGATAAAAATATATTTTTTTATTTTTTGCAGCTTATCAATTTTTTTTCTTTTCCTGTGTTTCTGTTAAACTGAATTAGGTTTATATTTTTTGGAGAGACTTTCATTCTGCTTTAAAAACTGTAAGAATGTTTAATTTGCATGGATTAAGACGAATGATAGGATAAGCCAACAGGTTTGCATTAGAAAATTTCAACATTTTGTAATTTTTCTATAAATCTTCTCCTGTAATGTTCTGCATAATGAAAGAAATTACATGTTTAAGATGCAAGACACAGCAGAAATTTTCCAAATTATTATTTAATAAGTTGTGTATATACAATGTCAGTTGTGCTACAAAAATGCTAAAGTAAAAACACTTTAAAATAAAATAGTTTCACTACATGCAAACTTAGGAAGAAGTTTTATGGAAAAGTTCAGTTTCATAAGGGAATAAAACATGTCAGAGCAGTGTCCCAGTAGGTTAGTTGGAGTTGTAAATTAAAACTTGCCATACCATATGCTTTCTACTCATTCTTTATAATTTACTTTCACAAGTAACTTACTCTGTCTTGCAGGTATGGTTTTGGATAGCAATGTGTTTCTAGGTTCAAGATGAAGGATTGAGTATGCTGCATCTGACTGAACAACTAAAAGCTATGCCTATTTTTGAAAATACGCTTAGAATAATCTTTTTAGTGCTTTGTTTGGTGATCTTGAAAATATGTGACTCTTGAGCATCAGCTTCAATATTTAGGTGACTATACTGTAAACAATCTGATTATTTATTGAGTTGCCCTGAACTTTTGTCTCCACCAGATTCAATTAATATTTCATGTCAACATTAGTAGTGCATGCAGTAAAGCCTTGCTAAACACTACATTTATTTCATGATCACATTGTCTTTAATGCTAAATTCTTATAGGAATCTCAGAAGAATGTCCTTTGCCCATCCTAAGAAATGGGAGGGCGGGAATAACAGTAATTAAAGTTCTTTATAAATCATTAACTTGTTAGTTAAAATCATGTTTGCGGCTGTGTGTGTGTATATATATCAAATCTATCTGTAGTTGCTTTTTTTTCTGTGTTGCAGGAAAGGTATGTGTGGGTATATATGTATATACATAGATTTTTCAACTTGATCACATATGTATAGGTATGTGTAGGCATGTGGTAATGTTTAGCAGTTTGTCAATTATATGGGGATAAATTTGGATTAGAAGATTGCACAGATCGTTCCTGAGATTATATTAGAAGTTTTCTGTATTGCAACCACAGCCATAATGTATCACGTGCCTTATTTAGAGAGTCAATAATACAGAAAATAAGTAGTTCTGCATTTTTATGGTAGATTTCAAAACAAGTTCAGCAACAGGAATATCTGCTTCAAATAAGTGAAATAAAAATGCTTTACATCATATTACAGAGTAGGTGTCACAACATTACATAGTGTAGAATAATACGATGCTAGCATTCAAAGTACATTGAATTTTAGACTGTAAATGTTAAAGTTA
>VXAL01011485.1:0-34364 GCA_013399475.1 Chauna torquata
GGCAATCATTGCAGTTTAACAAATACATAATCTAGTTCAGCAAGGCTGCTTTAGTATTCTGTTAATACAGATTTTGTGTCATTGCTGAATCTTATTGTTAAAAAGGATTGTCCATCTGGAAAGAAAACATTGTGGTGTTTGGCTTCTGTTTTGCAAAAAAAAAAAANTTTGTCTGGTTTTTAAAAAAAAAAAAAAAAAAAAGACAAAAAAAAAACCTACTTAAATTCAGTTTACAAACGTATATTTAGAAGGGGAAGAAAAAAATCTGTGGTGAGTTATATTTGCATGTCATTATCATACATCTTTCCATGTAAACGTTGCTTAACAGTGGTAAACTATTCTATAAGAAAGAAAAATAGTATTTCATACTTTTAAAAATATATACATATACGTACATTATACGCTGGCTTGAAGTTTGTAGATAAATTTAGTAATGTACTTGGAGTCTGGTCTAGTGCAGACAAGACGAGCTCTCCCTGTCCAAAGAGCCTTTCAAATGCCATTCAGACTCGGCTTGGCCTGGCTCAAGGTTACTGAGCACAGTAAGTTAGTCTCTCTTTTCAAGCAGTAACTTTATATAACTTAGTGGCTAGATGCACAGCTTTTTCTAGTCTGCCATAGCTGCTTGGTATTTTTCAGTGTGATCCCAAGAGTGCATGGCACTATGCAGCCACGTAGGAGACTTGCCATAGTGTTTGACCTCCATGCAGATGCTCAGCTACGTGCATGGTACATTATTGCTTGTACTGACCCCGGTTCAGTTTTATCTATACAGAGAAAACGAGAGCACAATTTTAGTAGTGGTTAAGGCTGTTGGAAGAAATGTTAGCTTCCAGTTCTTTTGCAGGCTGTTTAGTATTATGGCACTCTCTAGAGGTGAAACGTGGACTGACACCTCCTAAGAAGAAAGGAAATTGAGCACTGTAGTTGGGTGGTAATCGCAAGCAAAAGGAGTTAACGTCTTTGCTAGACGTTTTGAAGGGGGAAAAAAAAAAATCTCTAACAGTAGGGACTTGAAAGGCACGCGTTTTTCCAGGGACAGTCTGAGCTGTGAATCTTGAAAGGCACACGTTTTTCCAGGGACAGTCTGAGCTGTGAATCCAGAGTGGCAAGATGCCGTTGAGCACCAAATGAGGTGCCCCAGAAGGGCACGAGACTTCTGTTATATCTGTCTTTGCTGTGTTTCTTATTGGCTGGTCCACAGGGCTCCCTGCTGAGAATAAGAGTTGTTTTGGAAACTGCAATGAAGTGCCCTGCCTAGACATTCACCATCGGGGCTGATTTCCATTTCAGGTTGAAGTGCTTGAACGTAGGTGTTCTGTGTTTTAGTACTAAGTCCCTCTCTGGACTGAATCCTTGGTGTGCTGCCCAGTAAAACAAAAAGTTGTTTGAAAATCACAGTTCTTCATGCCAGCTTAGATCAAAAAAAGTAAATGTCAGGCCAAAGATTTATTGCAGTGTGTTTGTGAGAAAATTACTTCTCTGTCCTTCGAAAGGTGGAGTTAAATATGAGGAATTCTCATTATCCATATGTAATGCTAGAAAAAATAACTGTATAAATAACCTCCACTCTGAAATGAAAGCACTGGGGAAGCTGAGAATTTCAAACTGCATCAATGAGTCATCCTGTTTTGCCTGCTGTGGGCAATGCGTTTTCCACTGAGTGTGGGATTACCCTTTCTTACTTGGCTGCCTGGTGGGGAGCTGCACTTTCCAGTACCTAGATGACAGCAGAGATGTTGGGACTGGTAACTCCATTGCTTTTTGCTTCATCATTATAGCTACCTTTGTTAATAATGTTCTTTGAAAACCAGTGGTCCTTGCATTTATTTTTTTAAAGAACTGGTGTTGGCAGGGACTCTCACCAGCTAAGACAATCCAGAAGGTTTGTAGGGCTGAGCCATATGAATCTTCCTTGTTTGAGTGGCCCTGTTAATATCCACGCAGATAATGTTCATTTAAATTATTTTTACATAAGTAAGGGAGTAAAATGCATCCAGCCTCCTGAAGGGCTGGTGTGAAAAACTCCATTAGGCAGATATCCAACCTTTTCTGACTGAAGTCTATCACCTGAGTCAGATATATATATCTGAACTGGAATTTGACTCTATCAACAAATAAATTAACAATGACAAAAAGTAACTGAAAGATTTCTCCTGAAATGTGATTGGTCTCAGGTTGCTCCTCAGATCTTCATCTTTTGATAAAATCTTTTGTTGTTGTTGTTTTAATTTTTTTTTTTTTCCCTGTGCAGGGAGCTACATAACAAAGGTAGTCTGAAATTTTTACCAAATATATTTTAGTCTGAAGTCACAGTTCAAAACTGGAATTATGTGCAAGAAATTTTCTTTTCTTGTGAGAATGAATGTTGAGAAGGTATCTGGCTTTCCATTTAACCAGGAGATTTCTTAGTGCTTTCTTGTGCTTATGTGCCTGTCTTAGGAATTTTTCTGGCATTTTTTCAACTTAGTTCACTCATGCCATTCAAATTCTGGGTTTCTTCCAATGCCTTCAGATCCAATGGTACCTTTCATTCTCCTAAAAGAGCTGCATTTTTCTGTAAAACCTGTTTATTTATGCTTTTTTTCTTGCTTTTGCAAACGTTTTGTGTGTTTCTTCTCATTCACATGAAATTTCACACTTGTGAAATGTTAATACTCCAGTAAATAAGTTTTACCAAATCTGTCCAGTTGCAACTAAGCTCTGTCATTAACCTGAGGAGATTTTCTACCCTCATAATAGGAAGAATAAGAAACTATTGCAAGGGTAATAGAACTGTATGTAAGGCAGTGTTCCTAGATGACAGTGCCTAAAAACCTGAGGTTCACATAGGTAAAGCACATTTTAAAGTAGTTCTTTTCCATTGATTACCAAGAGCCTTAACACCAGTTATCACTTCTCAGAAACACTATACTTATCAGTTAATTTATATATAGGTGTCACTATTTAATCCCTTAATATAGTAATATTGGTAATAATAATGGCATCACTTGGAGCAGTAGTACACTAAAAATAAATTATTATGATAGAATGGCAACCATTTTGAATTGCTTTATTGGAAATCAATAGCACTTTGTAAGTTGGTTGATTTTATATTCTTTGGAAGTCTAGCTGTTATATAGAAGAGACTTTTAGCAGTTTTCTTCTGCCAAAAATAAGGAGTGATTCTCCTTAACCAACATTTCACCTCAGTGGAAATTTGGTACATGTAACTCAGAGCTGCACTTGACCTTTAAAAAATAATAATTTCCATAATGCCCCACAGAATATGGAGAACATGGAAAAAAAAAAAAAACCAGATGTTAATTAAAAAGACTTGAGTCATGAAAAGACCACAGATGTGTGGGGGAAAATACACAATTCCTTCTTTGATTTTAATGGGCTTTGGGCCAGGTCACTTCTTTCTACATCAGAGTGAAATATGATTTTTCTGAGATAACAAGGCAAGTTGGAATATGATGTCATGCATTTATTAAGATTAATGAAAATTTGGAATCAGTATTACAGTGTCAAAGGCTTACCAGTCTCAGGTAAGACACATGCCTGAGCACATTAGGTGCAAACATGCAGTTGCCACTGAAGTCAGTTGGAGGTAGTCACACCCCAGATCTTCATGACTTTCCTCTCATTTCCCTAACTCTGGCCCAAAGTAATTCCTGAGCAAATTACAGTAAATGGCAATATGGATTGTGCCAGAGAAATGAGTGGGAGAAAATTACATATGTAAATGCTCGAAGAACTGGAAAATTGGAAAGAAGACAGAGAAATTTTGTGTGTAAGTGCCATATGTTGATGGCATTAAAATGAAATAAAATCAAACAACCCCTCCCCCTAGATTTCCCTCTTACATAAAGGAAGCAGAATTCCTAATGTGCTAAATGAAAGCTCCTTAGTCTGTGGTGGTTACTGAGCTTAGTGGTGGCCATAAAACACAACCAGGGCAGAATGTCAGCAGCTGCTTGTACTAACTGTGCAGCTTCTGTGCAAGTAAAGTTTTGTCAAAAGATGAGGTTTGGTGTGGTTGTGAATTGGTTGTCATTTTAACAGAGTTTATGCTAAATTGAATCTGAGGCTTCTCCAACCCCTTCTTCCTGACTGTCCCCTCCACCTCCCCCCAAACCTATCCCAGGATTCAGCCACTTAGTTGAACAATTGTTTTCTTAGAGGATTTCGTTTTGAGTGCTTGAATTTAGATAATTCTTTCATAGCTAAGGTGCTATATTACTTGAGTAACATGAAGTAATCCTGCAGTAAAATGACCCAGAACAAGAGGTTTTTTTAAAATTCTGTTGGGAAAGATATTTTGTCCGTAAAGACAGGCATAATAATTATCTAGGCTCCAGATAGGATCCCATTCAGTCTGCCCCTGCTTTTTTCATTGGTGCAATTCATGCTCTGACTGACTCTGAAAATATTATTATGTAAAGAGCATGCCACTTGCTACCCAAGTATAAATGCACATGTGGCCGCTCACATGCTAGTCTGTGCTTGGATGTCATCTGGCAGGTTGTTTAAATAAGAGGCACATTTTTAGTTGGTCTGGTTTCAGTATGTTTCTCTGACAATATGCCATAGATTCACTCATTGACCCAGAAAGTCGGAAGACACTTGAAATCAGGAATCATGCAATAGAAACCAGACACATCAGCTGCAGAAAGATGGTGATATTTTTTGTCATCTGTTCTATTGGGTGCTTAACAGCTGATAGTTGTAGACATGTGTTTGGGTCTAATTCTACAGATGCCCCAAACTCTTCGTGCACTGTGTGAAGAGCTATTTTACAGTTACCCTGCAGCATCTGTGGTTACCGACAAATGCAAAATTTTGCACTGTATTGAGAATAAACGAAAAAAATAAAATATTGATCTTCACCTGAAATAATGCAGGTTGATAATGTCTAAAAATCTTATTCATAGTAATAAAAATTGAGCTTTTTAATATTTGCAGACCAGTTAATACTTCTGACCTGTTTAGTTGTTGAACCATTAATTTTGTGTACTTGAATGTATACAAGAAAAGAGGAATTTACTTGAACTCAGAGCAGGAATTTGACAGAATATTGGGAAGCTCAGAGGTGAGCTTGTCTTTGCTAGTTACATTTTCCCATTTAGAATGTTGTATCATGTGTAACAATCTCAAATTTTTCTTGTAAAAAAAAAAAAAAAAGTGTTATAAGCAATCCAGTGATGCAGCTTCTTTTCCTCACCCTCCTAGTATCTGAATCCCAACTTTAATTTTTTAAAATTTTCTGTTTATTATCTCACTGATATTTGATATTTATGGTCAAGTTCCCTTTAAAAATAATTTTTTTCACAGATTGAAAGACATGACAACTGTGCATATGACTACTTGGAAATTCGAGATGGAACGAATGAAAACAGTCCTTTGATTGGTCACTTTTGTGGCTATGACAAGCCAGAAGATATTAGATCTACCTCTAATACCCTGTGGATGAAGTTTGTTTCCGATGGAACAGTTAATAAAGCAGGATTTGCAGCTAACTTTTTTAAAGGTAAATGTTAAAGCATATTTTGGGACCTGTGAACTCCTTATCATTTGTTTTTGTACCAGAAAAATTGATGGAATATAAAAAAAAAATTTTTGAACCTATTTTTACTTAAAACAATTCTCTACTATCTTCACAGTTTTTTTTTTTTTTTTTAAACTGGGTATGAATATATTCAGTGCAACTACCTGCTCTCTTCAGGTTAAAAAAAAAAAAAATCAGCTTGTTTTTGAAGGATCTTTGAAACATATCTAATCTTGTAAAGGATGTTTTTTGGGCTTATTGTGTTGTTGAATATACAGTTAAATATCATCCCAATAGAGATAACAGTCTTTTCTATTAAGATTTTCTTTGAATCTACATGTTGTTTTTTCTAACCACTCTGCTGCATTAGGCTACATTATCAGTTTATTATTTTCTGTGAGCAAAGGAAAAATAAAAAAAAAAGCTGAGAAACCATAGGATCACCAATAGCCTCTGTATCTGCCTCCAGTTTGTGTCATACACTCTGCAGCTACACCTGCAGCAGCTGGCACGTGCTGTCTATGGCACAGTGAAAGCCACTAGCAGCAATCTGGCTGTAGTGGCATGCAAAATGCAAGTCATGCCACCAGAAAGGCCTTTTTGCTCTCTTGCAAAGACACAAGCTGGGGATTTTCTTACCCTATTAGTTTTCACTCTAGACAATTAAAACCTTGAAGGCTGTAGACATGAGAGTGAGAGTTCTGTTTTACTCTTAAGAAATTACTTGTCCTGGTGTAAGGAAACAATATTTCTACAGCTGAGGAATATTTTAACAATGAATCTCATGGGTATATTTCACAGCTAGTAGAGATAATACACTGTTCCTTTCCCTCCCCCACCCTGATACGTCTTGTTCACTTTAATATCAGTAGAATGAAAACCTGGGATTTGAGGATTCTGTTAATCTGTTTTTGAGTATGAATTCAGGATAATGCACAAATTGATTCTGTGGGAGATAAAGTGCCCTTCAAGTGACCCTGCTGTGGATTTTCAATCTTTCTTTCAATACTTCATACAACCTTTAGATTACTGCTGCCTAAATTATTTTATGTTGCCCACCAAATGCTTATAAATTAGGTCTGCAGCTGTCAGTAGGTATTGTTGTAAAAAAAAAAAAATACACGTTTTTATTTTTTCCATTGCAGGTCTCCTTAGCCTTTGAAAATGCTCTAGTCAGCATCCGCAGTGTTATGTAGTGCACCTTATAATGGCTTGCATACAACTTTCTGGGTTAATATTGATCCAGCAATTACAGCTGAGGAAGGTAATTATTTAACACATTTTTGCATTCTTCCCTGTCTTGGCAGAGGAAGATGAATGTGCCAAACCTGACAATGGTGGCTGTGAGCAGCGTTGTGTAAACACTCTGGGCAGTTACCAGTGCGCCTGTGATCCTGGCTATGAACTTGGTCCTGACAAAAAGAGCTGTGAAGGTACAGTGTGTTGCTATGTTATCAGGTCTCGAAGCTTCCAGGCTGCGATCACTTGAATGAAACACCACGCCTTTTGTACGCTCTGTCCCTAGCAATGTGAGGTCAGTGGAGCCAGCTTGGAAAACTGGGGCTGCCTTGGAAGCAGTGGTACCAGGGCAGTGTCCAGAGCTGTCATCTCCATCTGATGTCTGCCACAATTTAACTTTTCAGGTTTTGCTCGTAGTTGATTGGAAATGATGCAAAGCAGAACTTCGTACTTTCCCAAACCAGAAGTTATATTTAATATTCATCCTCATTAAAGCAAAGTCTCCCGCCGTGTGCGAGGAGAGAATTATCAGCAGAGCAGCATGCTGCTGTCTCGGTGTCAGGAACTTGAACATTCCTGCTGACCGCCTCTGCCTGCGGTAGATCCTTTATTCTAGCAGGATCCTTTATTGCAGCTTGAAACTCAGAGAAATCTCCCCCATCGTGGTCAGATTGTGGGCTTTTTTTGCTGGGAACAAATTCTGCATTTTAGGGGTGAGCGAAGCTTACTCAAATAATCATCTGGAGAAATAAAAACATGATAAATGGAAGTCTGTGTATACATAGGTTTGCACTGAGATAAGATTTTGCATTCAATACATATTTCATATCAAAGAAAAGAAGCAAAAGTGCTTGATCTTTATGTAGCAATTATTGTTTGATAAACACCAATACATTCAAGGATAGCACAAATTATTCTTATCTCAGTTCATCTGTTTGTGTTTCAGTGGTGAATGGAGTTTGAAAATTGAAGCACTCTGTGTTACGATTTTCTTCAGATATGATTCACTAGCCTCTCTTTTTTCCAATTCCCTGGCTTTCACTCATGATTTGTCACAATTTGGGGTAGTTTTGACTAGTTTCTTTGCACTTTTTGTTCTGTGGTTTTTTTTTTTTTTATAATGTGTGAGGTAGAGATAGTCCTTGTCTACAGACATGCTAGACTGCAGTTCTCATTGAGCTGCTTATTTGTTGTTGTTGTTGTTGTTTTTCTTTTTTTCCCTCCTCAAAGTTAATATTTCTAATGAGCACATTAGAAAAACAAGTTATTTCAGAAAGGCTGGTGTATTAAGATGTCTGCGTATTAGGAAATGTGCAGAAAATAAGGTTAATCTAATGGGGGCCATGAAGACAGAGGTAGGCCCTTTGGTCGTCAGTCCAAATTTATGTAAGGAATTTGGCTTAGTCTGTCTGATGATCTGAGTTGAAACATTAGGGAAGATTACCAGTATTTCAGAAAATTCTTCCTTCTTCCTCCTATAAAGAGAGAAGTACTACTTTCTCAGCACGCAAACAGGAAAGCAACTCTGGCAAAAGGAAGAGTCAACCTCAATAGTGCAGTGCAGCAAGGAGCAAAAGCCCTGAGCTATTCCTAGAAGTGTATATGCATTTGTTCCACATGACGCATTGCTCACTGTATGTAGATACTCACTGGGATTGCTGAATTAAAATCTCTATGTTGTTGCAGTCAGCATTACATCCTAGTTACAGTTTGGCAACTTGAGGGTTGCCTCAGCTGTATTAATTCACACACGATGCCAGAGTAGAAGCCTCCAACTCGGAAACTGCCCAATGCTTCACTGCAGTGTTGACATGCACAGAAAATTGCTTCATGCTGGTCTAATTCAAATCTCCCCTGCTGGCAGCATATTAGAGGGCTTTAAGAGTTTTTCAGTACTTCCATGTTCCCCAGCATTGCCTCAAGGAACAACGGAGTGACTCTGAAAAACAGGAACCGAAAACCAGCAGTCGGATGTACTCTTGGTCAGAACAGATCGTTTTGGGGTACAACTTGTGTCATCTGAGTGCAGTCTTGAAACCTGTGCCAGGTCTGTTTTGACACACTGAGGTGTGATCCAAAGTTAGCTCCCCCAGCCAAGGTTACATCACGTTTACACGTATACCAAGAAGTCTTCTGCATGGAAAGCAAGGTGCCAGGAGGAAGACTGGTATGCATCTGTCTGGGTTACCCAATTGTGTCCTGACACAGAAACTGGAGAGTTCTCCCAGGCATGTTAGCGTAGATGTAGTGTGTGAGGCCATCAGCTAAAAGTGAATAGCCAGTTTTCAGTATGTTCAAGTAAGCACTGAGCATTAGCACAGAGCAGCTGGAAGAAGGAGGAGTTGCCACCCATCAGCTCCTCAGAAAGAGATTTGTGGATGGTTTCCAGTGCTGTCACAGTGTCATGATGGTACAAATGGAGCAGAATGTGATTGGGAACCCCTGCAAATCCCATTATTATTATTTTTTTTTTTAAGATTTTTTTTTTCCCTCAGATGGAAAAGATTAATGTATTTATCCTTTGCTATCTGAACTGCATTCACACACACAGTACAGTATTTTTCTGTTGTATGGGGATCACTTATTTCCCAATATATGCCAAACAGGTATTTTCTCTGTTATTTGAACATCTGCACTTCAGCAAAATTAATTGTATCTGAACAGCATGTGACTGCTATCCCAAAGCAGTGACCCTACCTAGTAGGTTATTGGGAGGCATATATAAGTATATGAGCTGAGACAGGTAAGGCAGATTCTGGATCAATAATCAAGAAGAGAAACTGGGGCAATGTGAAGTGCATCTTAAGTAGTCTGTCTGTCAGAGAAGGGATGATCAAGGTCCTGGGGAGGGTGGTGAGGTCAGAAGACTTGCATGGGAAAGGCTTTGAGAGAATAACCAGAGTCTCTGGAGGGAAGGGAAAAGAATGAATATGATAACGCCATGTGTAGTCCTGAAACTTATCTCTGTCCACAAACCTGCAAGCTGTTTGAGATAGGGGCTGTCTCTTTCTTTTTGTTTGCACCAAGCATGATAAAACAAGATTCTGATTAGTCTGTCTGGGCATTACAGTGGTGTAAGTAATGAGAGGACTGAATCTGCTCAGTGTGCTTCTGTTTATAGTAAAACACAGTTTCAGTCCAGAAATGATGCTCTCCCTTTTCATTTTTACAGCTGCTTGCGGAGGACTTCTGACAAAGCTAAATGGGACTATAACCACACCAGGGTGGCCAAAAGAATATCCTCCAAACAAAAACTGTGTGTGGCAGGTGGTTGCCCCAACGCAGTACCGAATTTCAATGAAATTTGAGTTTTTTGAGTTAGAAGGGAATGAAGTGAGTAACCACGAACAAAAAGCTGCACTATCTGTTATACACTAAACAGTTTCATGAGTGTTCAGAAATAGATATTGTCTTATAAAACCTTTACTTAACTGTTCATATGCTGACAATAACCATAGATATTCTTGTTTTTGTTCTGGGACTGTTTCTGGGTTCTTTCAAAACAAACAGAGAGAGAATAGCTCTCTTTTTACATATCATCTGAATGTATATGTATTACAAGAAATTTGAAAGAAATGTTCTCTGCTGAGTCTCAGCTGACTTCTTTTTATCAACAAAGTAAAACAGAACAAATGGCTGCGGCATATTGGAAAGAATTCAAGACAAGAAAATCTGGAGAAACCAAATCATCTTTACAGACTATGACTACAAAGAGTATACATAAGGTTTGGTTGGTGGTGGAGCCAGGGAGCATTTAAATCACTTACAAGCATCTCACGGGTGAATATTTTAAAAGGAGCAGTACCAGAAATAAGGCATAATGGTGCTGTTTGAAAAACGGTGTTTTTCTACAAGTGAGTCTGAATTGGGTCTTAGTAGATGTACTTTGAAGAAAATTACAGAGCACAGAACACCAAACAAATGCAATGCCTCTGCCAAAGGCTCTGTTAGGAGCAGGTTATGCCCCAGCCTCCACCACGGGGCTCGACTATCTTTGCATGCATCTTGTTGGTGGAGACCAGAAGCATGCAATGGCTGCTGGAGGTGGCCCCCACTGAGCAGGACAGCCCAGGGAGTCCTTTCATCCTTGTCCGTCCCAGGGGCCTTTGTCGCCAGGCTGGGGAGCAGGGGGCAGGGCAGAGCCCATTGCATCGGGGGTCTGCTCCCTGTAGCTTCAAACAAAGTTGTGAGGGTTACAGAGCTTACTGGGTGCCTAGAGGTAAAATACAGATTTCAACATCAACTTTTAGCCTCTGTTCTGCTTCCTAGGCATGGCTCTGTCGTACCATTGAGTTCCCTTGCTACACTCATAAAATGTTTTTCCTGCACTTTCTTGGTTCTGAAGGCAGATTTGCAAGCAAGGTATAAGGAAGTTATATCAGTTTTCTAAGGTGATTCAAGACATGCAACTTCTGCAGATATGAAAAATATATACATAGATGTTTTCCAATGTTTAGAGCTTTGTTTTGACCCTCTCCAGTGCTACTAAATCAGCTTCAGCTTTATACTATTAAATAGCAGTACTAAGAGGCACTTCAGGCGGGCAGGAGACAAAAAAGGGTCAAGCAAATCGAACCACTAAGAACAAGGACGACCATGTCTGTGGCAGGTGCTGTGCTGAGTTCTTTGAATTATCAAATCTCCTACAACACAAGAAGAACTGTACTAAAAATCAATTAGTTTTAATTGTGAATTAAAATCCAGCTTCTCCTTCTGAAACCTTCCCTCCTAGTTCCCCTTCTGATAATCGTGATGAACAGATCAATGACATAGTTAATAGCACAGATCAAGTGACCTTTCAGAGCATAACAAACTTGACAAGGGAGAATCCATGGATGTGGAGGCTTCCAGCATTAACAATAGCAGTAGCAGTTCCAAGAGTGTATTACAAGCAGTAACAGCTCCACAATGGGCACCTCGGCTGTAACAACCTCTCTACCTCACGTAGGGGATCTGACAACGTTAGGCAACTTCTGAGTGATCAATAGTAATGTAATAATTGAAAACCTTCAGAGTACCTGTGAAAATCAGAAGAAACATATATAACATCTATATATAACATATCTAATATCTGTATGTAGTTCTAATGTATTTTCTGAATGCAGACGTAACGTGTGCCTGTATACATTCAGCAAATGCTCTAATTTTGTTGTTTTAGGAGCTCCATGTAGTACCAGGTTTAAAATCTTTTCCAATATTGCAATTTTAATATTTTACATTTACATTTTACAATTTTAATTTTGCAATAAATTTTTATTTTTATATGTATTTTGCATAGTGTTGTAAGAAGGAAGTTAGACCTATCTCAAATTACATTTCATTTTTAATCTAAACCTATAACAGCATCAAAACTCATCACTGATGTACTGTTGAAGTTGTTGGGATTTATTAAAATTATGAGTTATATTTGAAAATTGCAGGCATTAATAGGAATATGTTTTACAATTCAAATAAATCAGCATGTGACGGTAACTCAAGTTTTATGTAAGTTCAGTCTTTGTATTGTATAAATATGTTTTCAGCTGAATTAGTCACTTTTCAGCTCTGCAACAAATGAAAATAATTCCAGTACAAACAAAAATTGAGTTGTCATCTAGAATGTAGCATATTCAAAAAAATGGAAGCATTGACAACTGTTTAATATTTCACAGAGAGATAGCACAGCAAAGGCCAAAACACCATTTTCCCCTCCAGCTCCACTGATATTTCTTTTATGACTATAAATTGTGATTTATGAAATACAACATGGGTTTAATGGAGAATCTAAGCTCTGTATGAATCCTCCTGGCCACTGTTTTCTCTTAAGCTATTAATTGCAGACCACTGGGACATTTTTGATTAAATGATTGGTAGTTGAGCCTAAGAAGCTTAGAAGTTTTTGGGTGGAAGGCTTTATGTTGACCAAGGGATTATGCATTGAAAGTATTATCACGAGTAGTAGGCCTTGCATAAGGCTTTTTATTACATTATTTTACTTTATTTTTAACCATTTAGTGAAAATCCCATGTATTAGCCCTCCAAATTATAGCTATGCTACCGTTAAAGAAAGATTCACAGAGTTTATAGTACAGATTCATGAGTAAATGTATATGTCTTAAATACACTATGGTAAAAACCTATCTTGTAAGATTCTAAGTGAACACTTTTTTTTAAATTTCTGGGGTGCAGACAGTAGAATGTTTGTAGGTTCTGGGTGCATGGTGTATAGCACAAAGATAGCTATAAATTTTAGGGTAAATATTTCTAGATTTTAGTCTTATATTGAAATTCTTACTTTTTAGATTTAGTAGACATGTTAAGCATTTTAAAGTTGAAATACTAAACAGGGATTGTGGAAAAAAATAGAATTTTGAATATAATGCATACAATCACTGTGTCTTACTAACCTTAAAATATGCTTACATAAAATCAATGAGAATCTGTAAGCATTTACAAATGTTTTCAGAGTCAGGAAAAAGTGGAACAAAATGTTAGTGTATTACTAAGTGGCATATACCATTTGAAGTTCTTGCATTTGTAAATAATTTCATGTTTTTCTTTTGGTTAGCTAGAAAAAAAAAAAAATCTCTCTCTTTCCCCAGGTTTGCAAATACGATTATGTGGAGATTCGTAGTGGCCTTTCTTCTGATTCTAAACTACATGGTAAATTCTGCGGTACGGAAGTGCCTGAAGTTATCACCTCACAGTACAACAACATGCGAATTGAGTTCAGGTCTGACAATACTGTGTCAAAAAAAGGCTTCAAGGCACACTTCTTCTCAGGTATAGAAAATCACTCTTGTGTACCTGTGAGTGCCACGCGCTGCCTGAGTGGAGTGAATACTGTGTTTTGGTATGAAAGTGAGCAGCCTTTCCCTTATAATTTTCCTGGTAGATTTAACTTTGTTTCACTTATAAAAGTATAAACCATACTTCTGTCTTAAAATACTGTTTTGAATTGTAATATCTGTAAATAGTAGAAAATATATAAATGCATATATATATATATGTGTATTTAAATAGTAGTAGATGTAAATAAAGTNTGTTTTTTTCCACTCAGGTCTCTGAATATGTTGCATTAATCATGAAATTACCACTTTGTGGTATAACATTTGCTTAACATTATGGGTTCTTTCTTGCCAGACTTTACACTTCTTAATGTCTTGCAGAAGAACAGAGTTTTAGACCTTGCTCTTGCAAAAATTTATCCGTCTTTAGTTGAGTGTAATTTCATGGGGGCAGATCAGAGCTATGGCAGTTTATTTATATCATCTGAGGACACGCATTGTTGCATAAAGTTAGACATGAGTGAAGCTCAAGATATGAGGAAATATTTGCACAACAGTGGTGTTTGCAATTACCCACTGAGACTAGATTATAATAATCTGGCTGTGGCAGGATAACAACTGGTGTTAGGGGTGTAGTTTTGCGTAGTGCTTTTCTTGTGCACACATATGCATAGGTATGTTAAGTCATGTAAAACAAAATAAACAGTTCCCTCTCCCAAAACTCTGGAAGCCATCCAGAAGCATTTGAGATTTGAATTTTGCCCCGTTTTTTTCCATAGCAGTTAATAATCTGAATCTGGAGAATCCTGATTATTTTTAGCATATACCTAAACATTACAAGACACCATTATTAGGGTTTGTTTGCTAAAACTCTTTAGCAAAGCTGAAATGAAAATGGTATTTCAGTGGTTAGCTTTAATAACCTTGACTATGACAAAGTAATATGAGTCAGTATATTGTATAAATAATAGAGGATGTATAAGGGATGGAAAGTGAGGAAAATAACTGTCAAGACAAACAGATTAGAGATTCGCAACTTCCTATGTTTTCCTGTTATGACTTCTCTGATGTTTGTCTTAAGCAATGATGGAAAATTAAAAAAGGGGATTTATCTCATGAAAAAAATATTTTTTCTTTACTTTTTTATCCTCTAAAGTATATCATTTTCTCTAGCAATCACATTTCTCTGGTCATAGTTATTCAGGTCTGACTTCAGGCATAGTAGTACCTTATGGTTTTAAAATGATACTTTTCATTTGCAAGAAGCTTTCAAGGTTTACTCAATATCTGTAGTTAACATGTGTGTGCATACAACAGAGCTTCCACCTAGAAACACTTACACAACTAGTTATTTCATGTAGGCCTGAGAATGCCAGCAGGAATTGTCACATATTATGACTTTTTACAAGAATAAATACTGACATGTTCCAGTTCTAAAAATAGCCGGCAAATAAGTCGGTTATGTATTTTCAGTATCTGTAAAGCTATAGCAGATAAGATTGGCAATGATCGTTCCGTAATTTATAAGCGTTGTAGTTCAGAAATTATGGTTTGTGGACATGCTGAACATGTACACATTTAAATTCACTTAAATTTTTAAAAAAAAAAAAAATAATTCATTTTCACAGATTTTAAATTTTTTTTGTAATTGTTTAAATAATATTATGAATGTGTTCTAGGAAGAACTCAGGTCAATGCTGTATGCTTGGGAAAGACTGGGCTGTAATTCATGCAATTCAAAGCATCAGGTGGTAATCATTCAGAACCATTGTTTTCCTTGTCTCTTTCAGTTCTGAATAAATTATTATTATTAGGTGAGAACAGTTTTTTCCTAGTAATGTAAAAAAGCTAAGTTTTAAATGACTCTGTTGATCATCAGAATAAATTTATTAGCCAGGGCTGTCTGAACTAAGGTATTTTTTAATGAATAGAAATGTGTGATGTGTCCTGAGTAGATAATATATCTAATCCTCTTCAAAGAAACATAGTTTGATGTAAATAGTCTTTGAGTCTGTAAGTACATAAATGTACTGACTGCTTCATAATGCATTTCTGCTATAATCTCTGCTCTCATTTCATCAGTTCAGACATGTATTTTATTTTTATTTTCTCAGCTTTTCTGGTTGTTATCATCTGTAGCAGATTCTATTGTTCTATGTTACCTGGCTTTACCCTTTTGACAATATTTCCTGATCAAAAGAGAAACTTTGTAATGCTTGAGACAAATCAAACTTTGAACTTAAATTTCAAACAAGAGGCTTTCATCTTAGAATAATTCATTGGACACAACTCTTATGGCTGTCAGAAAATGCTATATATTTTTTTTATCCCTGAATTCCTTAATGTGAACATAATATGCTATTGGTTCCTCAATTAAGCGTGGACTTGAGACTTCACCTTATGTATTTTGACTTTTGGGAGTTGATAGCTGATACCTGTTCTGCTGCTGCTGAGTTTATTTTTTTGTGCCTCATTGTAAACTTGTCTTTGGAACACAGTACTTTTAGGATTACATCTGTCGAGAAATAGTGTTAGTTCTTGGTGTATAGGTTACTTGCTGCAAGGCATTTAAGAATTTTATCAAATAAATCACCATAGAAGTATTGGTAAACATTTAGTTATAAAGATGTGTCATGAAAAAAATCAGTAATGAGTAGAACACTGCGTCTTGCTGTCTATTCACCAGTAAAAGGCATATGCAAAAGTCAGCAGGAGGGAGGTAGATAAGTCAAATTAGTACGAAGGTTAAGAACTGTAATGTGTTCCTGAAGTACAGCCAAGGAACTTTTTTTTGCAACTCTTTTAGTGGTGAATCCTACAGCAATGGCTACAATTGAGAAAGTATGGCCCAGCTCCAATGACAGAAAGCAGTTTTTGGGTTATTGAAAACCAATGTGATAAACTGTGAAAGCAAATAGTGACACAGGGCAACAGATGACCTGCACTAGAAAGCTATTTATGTTGATATAAGAGGACATGTAATCACATTTTTGGCTGTAAAATGGTGTTAACAGCCAGCCAGGTGCTATTGGAAAGTGAGAAAAACTTTTTTTTTTTTTAACATTCTGTAAAATTTACATTTGATGGGACAGTTCTGAAGAGAGCTCAGTTGGGAGCCATTGTGAGGATCTAACTAACTGCCAGAGAGGATGTTGTATGGTTACAATCCAGTTTCTTGGGTTTAGAGGAGAAACTAGGGAGTCATGACACATTCATTTTTTAATACTTTTAGTAAAACTTTTTGGAATTGGATACTAGGCTTCTAAACTAAAAGTTTCCAGAAATGAGGTGTGTTTTGTTTTTCCCCTCCTTTTCTTCTGTCCTTCTCTCTCTCTCCTCTTCTACTCTTGTTGAAAGACAGTGACCTATTCCAATCTGTTTGATCCGTAAGAATAGAGGAATGTAAAATAACTCCGTAAATTTACTTCAGGAAGGAAAAAAGATAACTTTTTAAAAAAATTATTATTTTCTGTGATGTTTCAAAGACACTAGCTTAATCATTTCTTTAAATCAGTCTTTCTTTCGTGGTACATTTAATACACTGTGATAATGTCATTAACTGTTTTGGTTTACCACAAATTTTAGAGTTACTTCTGTGTTTAAATACGTGATTCTTTGCATGATCATTCAAAACAGGTGTGGTATTTGATATAATACAGAAATGAAGTTTGGGACATTTTTTCTTGGGTAATGATTCATTGAGCAGTTAAAAATAGAAAGCTAGGATGTTTCTAGCCTTGAGCAGATTTGTTTTGGAGCACAAACTCATCTTTGGTGCCATCCTGGTACATTTTTTTCCACAGACAAGAAAGCTGCCTGCAAAGAGAAAATTTTTGTTTTTGAATCTTGCAAGAACTTGATACAGGTCCCTTCAGGCCGAGTACGTATTATTCACAGACTGGTGGCCTCTGAGGGTCTCAGAGGTACGACTATTTGTCCTCTGAATGATTTAAATCTAACATTTTGTTGAGAATGGATCTTTCCCTGTTCTGAGTACTGAAATGAGAAAAGAAAGAAAGTATCCATTCAAAACCAGGAGACTCATTTCCATCTGTCAGCATAACAAATGGCTTTGTTTTTACATGGCAAAACATTTGTTCCTATAACTAATACAGACTAATTGTGTTTTTTTTTTTCCTCCCCATGAATTTTTAAAACTGGGCAATCAATTTGACAGAAAGTCTGTTCCAAATTGTGAAGTGTGAGGAAGGCTCGTTCAACAGTTGCATACTTGATTAACCATCTACATATAATTATTGTGGTTCAGATATGTTCCAAAGCTTCTCTTTTCTACCTTCTGTCTGTTGTTTTAAATCAATTTCATCTGTGAAGAGGTCCAGCATGGGACTGTTTGCTTATGCACTCGTCTCTTAAGAGATTATTTTACAGAATATTTACTTATTTAATGTTAAAATACTCTTCTCTATTTTCACAGTTTGGTGGAAGGTGAAAATAGAGAGGGCTTTTATTTAGAATTTGCGTACTTACTCTGTACTTGAAAGTTGAACTTGAATGCATTTTGAGCTTGCCTTCCATTTGTTATGTTATTTTGGTAGTAAATTGTGAACTAATACTTAGGAGGGGAAATACTGAAGAGTTTTCTTCATATTACATCTAATTTCTCATTTGCTTGTTACTATTCTTCACTTGCAACATGGAATTAATTTATGATAGTGCTTGCTTTTGCAAAGATGAAAGATTAAAACTTTGGTTTGAAATTAAATAAATTTGCAGCCTCAGTTTGGGACTTGCATTGCAAGGTCCATAAACAGTGTGTTGTTGAGCTTTTTATGCTTCTTTCATCATCAAAATGCCAACTAATATAAGCGTTTGGATGTATGATTCTGGGAGCCACATATGTTTTCTGCTGATTCTTAACCTTCAAATCTGTTCACACCTGCAGAAAGCTTCCAAGACCTTTCAGTGCAAACAGATTTGAGATTTACAGGACTAAAATGCAGTGGATACTTGGGTTTGACTTGCAGGATTTTTCTACACCATCATCATGTATTATAAGGAGAAACTGAATTTTACTTAAAGACCTACAAGTCAACTAGTCAAGTGTTGCATGCATTTTGGCAGATAAAGCTGATGTGTATGCAATTATAATACAGACTTCCTTTGTTGTGTTACTGAATATAAGCAACAGTAAAGACAGGGAGAAAAGTACGTAAGACAACAAAAAGAGACTTAAATTATCTGTAGTGGTTTGTAATCTATAGAAATTCTTACTCTGCCTACTAAAGTCTGAAGCATCGCATGTTACCTTGTTCAGAGATAACACTTACTGCTGCTTTCCAAGGCACATGAGGCTAAAGGGGCTGCATGTTCTACATTCCAGCCCTGCAACAACTGGACCTCTGGGATGACCATAGTTCCTTTGCTCTTTTTCCTCCTCTTTTGTATGTTGAAATGGCAGAGTTTGTAAGATAGAGTTGTGCATGTGTGTGTGTGTGTATACACGTAAGAATATATGTATATATTTTTTATATTTCAGGTTTTATACATGTATGTATACATACATGCATACAAATGTATATAACCATACATATACACACACATGGGTGTATATATATGTACATGTCAGTAGCAGTATGCCTCTCTCAATGGACTGGCCTCACCTAAAATGACAACAGCTGAGTGACATAGAAGGGTGGCAGCTGAGGCCTCTTGCTTGAATGACAGCCTGTTAATCTAGTTTGGCTTTTTTCCATGCAATGAATCTGTAGCTGTTTAATGCAGGTCATATTTCCTCCCCAACTCTCTGCTTTACTTCTAACACACTAAAAGCTCTTTTAAGGGATTATATGTTAATAAACAGAACTGCATGCTATATTGTAGATCTCCTTGAAATAATTAATGCCAGTTTCTTTTGTATGTTTTTCAATGAAGTGTTTTCCTTTTCAAGATGTTCTGTAATGTCCAGATTCATTAAAAGTAAAGCACACTGCCAGTCTGCTGGAAAGAAAAATCAACTTATTCAGAAAGTTTATGTTAAGTCACTCTTTTCTTACATCTTTAATGTGCAGAGCTTGAAACCTTGTTTGGCCTCTGTGTGCCTTGCAAAGTTCTACCATTATGTTGTGGAATTTGCATAAAGCTGGAATACTTTGTGTTGTCCATATATTGCACTCCTGTTGTTTACCAAAATAAAGATTGGATGACATATTTATGAAATCTTTACCAGCTAGACCACTTGAAAGAGTAAACTCTGATAACTGTCTTATCTCCTTTGATTTAGCTTGTTTTACTAGTGTTCCCCTCCCCTGAGAGCTATCCCCCACTTCTTAGAAAGATGAGACAGAATATTTTATGCCATTGTGCAGGCTGAGCAATGTATGGATAGAAATAAGGTACCATGAAACTGAGAAGAGTGACTGTGCCATAGTTTATCCTTTTCTGGTCTCAAACACTGTGCTAAACCTTTTTCTTTTTGGCAACAAGCACTACTGGTATCTGCAATACTCTCCCATCCTTGTTGTGTATTTCTTAGACAAGGATGAGTGTTCGAAGGATAATGGTGGCTGCCAGCACGAGTGCATCAACACAGTAGGAAGCTACGTTTGCCAGTGCCGAAATGGATTTGTGCTACACGAAAACAAACATGACTGCAAGGAGGGTAAGTAGGATGGTATTTGGACAGTAGATGAGACAACTCTCAGAAAGATCTTTGCAGCTCTCCTTCCAAGGAAAAGAAAGGAAAGAATGGGATTGTGGGGTCTTAGACATTTGGACTTAAACACTCCCTCACCCCTCCTTCCTCATTTCCTCCATCCCTAGCACTTGTGTGTGGCTGAGTTTGAGGTTCCACAGGAACACAGTTTACAAAACTTGCAATTATTGACCACTCAACTTAAACAGGGAGTGCTACTTTTAATAATGCTGTGAAATGTACAGCATTTAGAACTATGACAGAGTATTTATATAATGCAATATAAAACAGAGGGACAGAGTTTTTGGAGAGAAGCCTGGTAAAGATGTCGTTTGCTCCCATCAGTGGCTGTGAGTCTCCCCACAGTCAGGTTGAAACAGTATCTGCCTTCATGAGACTCCTTTCAGGGTTTATTTTAGGGGATATATTCAGACGGTCTAAATTCCAGTCAAGTCCCTACACATCTTTCTTCCCATTTACTGTCTAAAGGTGTGGCTACCCCCAAGAAAACAGTAGGCTTGGAGACTTAAGTAGAATTTAGTTTATCTGCAAATGAACTGTAAATGTGCAATGTCATATGAGCTACTGTAATTTCTCAAGGCTGTATTCTAGCATGGATCTAATTTGCTAGTAAACATGTCCTTTGTGAACCGCTTGGGTTATGCCTGGTGTCGGAATGATACTTGCCTCCTCTAAAAGATTCTTGCTAAATAATTTTCTGATGTTTATAAAGCAATTTGAGATTGTTAAAAAATGAAATATGAAAGGAGATAAAGAAGGCAAGCAAAAAAACCTACTTCAAGTTTTAGCTTTTTTATTTATTGAGAGAGGCGCTTCTGGATTCAGTTATGATGTGAATGACTAAGCTGTTCTTGGTACATATTTACAATTCAATCTTAGCTGTTTTCTAGTTGTATACATTTCCCTAGAAAATGTGGTTTAGAAATCAAAATGATTGCTCTGTGGCTGCAGTATGAAAATTAGTGAGAAGAGAGAAAACCAAGTTGTTCAAGAAATATCATTTGAAGTTGGATTGGCAAGTTTTCTCATGTGGATTTTCATACTTATTTGCAAGCAGAATGAAGAGAATAGCAAACTATTTGATTATATTTCAATACTTAGTTTGTATATATTTATTTATTTCAAAAAAAGTAATCCATTGTAAACAACAACATGTGTTTCACAAATCAAAGTATGCTGGGTTAATTGCCATAAAGTGTTCATCAAAGAGGAGGAACATAGTCCTGCACACTGAGAGGGTGCTTAGTTGCCTTCCTAATGGCGCTTTCCATTCAGTGGGTCCCCTGGCAAACTTTTCTGGCTACCTCTGAATACAGACCCCCAGACTAACTGATGCTATCACTGTTGGCACAGCTGAGTGTGAACAGAAGATTCACAGTCCTAATGGCATCATCACGAGTCCCAACTGGCCCGACAAGTATCCCAGCAGAAAGGAGTGCACCTGGGAAATCGGCGCCACCCCTGGGCAGAGGGTCAAACTGGTGAGTTTCTGCCTACCCTTCCTTTTGCTCTTTTCTTCCACCAAACCTGCCTCTCAAATGACTGTGCAATGATTTGAAACTGTTACCCAACTTTACTATCAGTTTGTGGCCAGAGGTAAGCTGTTTTAAAAACCTGCTGACTCCTGTCCATTCCTGGCAAACTGGGGCTGCTCAGTATCACAGAGCTGTGAGTTAAAATTTGTGGTGATTGCAAATACTCTGGACAGCAAAGAGCAGGAGGAATGCTTTTCTCCTGTGAGACTTTAGTATATCAGTGTTGCAATTCATAAAATTTGCTCAAAGTTTTGACAAATATGGTAAAGGACATTTACACGAACTCCAATATATACAATAAGCAATATTAGAAGTTATGAACAGTCCCTTCCACACACCTTTTGCATTTCTGTTCTCTACTTTTTGAAGAAGAAATGAAGACACAAAACCCAAGAATCTGAACTTCTTATTTAAAGGTAGCTCCAAATTTTAACATAAGTAGAAGAGCAACTTAAGCAGAGCTAGGCAACCTTTGTGTCCATCTGGCTGAGAACAGTTCTGGTAGCTGAAGACACACTAGCAGATCTTAGGGAACTCTGCAGACCTACTGAAGTTATGTAGCATCTGTACAAAGCCAAAGGCATGGACCTGTCCAGGGGACTTGTCTGTTCTGAGCTCAGCCCCATTTTTTCTTCAGCCAGCGTACTTGGGGGAGAGCCACATGGCTGTCTCTGCAAATACTTGTGGTGAATGACTCTTTGGTTCAGCGGTGAAGGAATTCCTCCCATCATTCCATATCTTTCACTCATCTGAAAAAAGGGCACTAGGGTTCTGAAGAAATGGTATTAAGATGCACAGAGCCCTCCTCACAGGTGTTAAAACAATAAACAAATGTGCTACAATAATACCTGTAGAGAAACAAAACCACAACCAATATTTGCACAGGTATGTGGAATCTTTGTCCAGAAGCACTTAGCAATGTGGACATGCTAGATGTGCAAATGGAAGAAGAGAGTAAGGATTTTAGTCCACATAAAAATGCCAAAAAAATGAAAAGGGCAATCAATTCTCTTCATAACAAAAGTTGGTTTTACATATTTTAGAACTCTGATAAATTGATTTAACAAATGTTTTAGAGCAAATAAACTTAAGAAGAGATATGTCTCTGCTTCAAAGAGGTAGAAGCAATAGCCTAGATTTCACAGGGATGAAAGGGATATTGTCGTCTCATAACTCCTGACCTTAGCCACAACCATAACCCCTGTTACTGGTGCTGATGTGAGATCATCTGTTGATTCCAGTTCTCCAGAAGTAAAATGTTTAATATGTTCCTGCAGAGGGGGGTGAGGGAAATGAGTGGTGTGTGTGATTTGTCCATTAAGAGGGTGAAAAACAGGTTTTTGATTCAGAAGGCCTTCCTTACTGCCACTTGTGAACAGTATTTCATCCTGGGTGCATAAACCAAAGCCAGCCAGACATGTGCATGGGCATGTTACTACAAAAGCTTTTTCAGTAGTTTTTAACCTCAGCAGGCAAAATTCCATCATTTGCATTTCTTTAGTGAAATATCATGTCTCTATTCTAACAGAGAAGGTTTTTAAATTATCTTTTGCCAATGAAATTGGAAAAAAATAAGCAAAATTTTACTATATAAAATTTTTAAAAATACCCCCATGATTTAGAGCCTGAAATCCACTTTTCTATGAAAGCCAGTAGGGTCAGTCTACTAAATTCTGTGTGTATAATATCTTTAAAATCTGTTTAGTGCAGCAAATGCCATATTATTAATACTAAAGCAATACTTCCACTATAGATAAATATTTTTTCTTGGACTTCCACACTGTATTTAAGTTTACTCCTCACAGTTTACTTAGCCAAATTAAACAAAGAGAGAATTGATTTCTTTATGCTAACAAACCACATGAATTGTTAGACTGTGCTTCATTTTCTGAAGGGTGTGTGTGTACAGAAACTAATCTTTTCTTGTTATTGCTCTCACTCTGATAATCACTGAAGTCTCTTCCTGAGAGGGGGTAAAGTTAAGCATTTGGTGTAATTAAGAAGCCTATGAAAAAATGGATATGCACTTCAGAATTTTTAAATGAAATGTGCAGATAAAGATGGCTTTGAAAATATATATACCAGAGAGATTTTCATAAGCTAATCAGCCGGATGTTTATAAGAGACAGACTTAAGTATCCCATTCAGGCAGCTATCCATAAGTGCCACCAACATATCTAGTCAGTAAAGTGCTATAGATAGAAAGGCGGGCTGTTCAGAAGCTGTATGTAACACTTCTGAATACCATTCCCCCTAATAAGACAATAAAGGGGGGACTGTAATGATGGAGGGGCAGGTATTCAAAAGTATTTGTCTCAGGAAAGACCAAATGTGATTTGATTATACTACCAACTTAATGAAGTTATTTGTGAACACTGCTGACACTAAATAGTAGACAGAAGGTTAACAACAACTCTTCAGTTATGTTCAACTTCAAGGGAAGTTTGTGTTAGTTCTTCTCTTACAAGCCTGTTCGCAGTCTGTTGCTAGGAACTGACCACTCTGAAAAGAAGAAGAAAAAGGAGATTGTCTCTGAATGTTTGAAAATATTAGTTACTTTGATCTTTTTAGAGACTTAATACTAAGATTTGCTTTTCCTTTTGAATAACATTTCTGTGATTCTTTTTATAATTTCTAGACTCAATTGATAGACTGTCAGTGAATTTAGGAACTTTTTCTGTTCTTCTGTGTGGGACCCAATATAACATGTACTGTCTACCTATGGGTTTAAGAATCCCAGTGAGAATTCAAATATTAAAAATAATAGATGTGTATCACGGTTCATGGTGAGAAGTGCTTCCTAGAGAGCGATCTTTTTGTGCTGATGAGAAGTGGACAAAATTTGTAATTTTCCTTTAAAAGGAAAATTGGATCACATCTGTTGCTGCCATTGACTCCAAATTGGCTTGACTCAATTCTATATTTAACTAACTCCCTTACAGTTAGTCTCAGCTTTTTTTTTAATCCATCAGATTTTGTTTGGCTATAAATGACAACACATATTTGGCATCATAAAAGTAGAATGGCTGACAACAATTTGAGAGCAGCAGGAGGAACTGCTGTACAGCTGTTGTTTTTACTGCCTCTGCAGGTTTTTTCCCTTAATAGAAAACACTAGTTTTCCTGTGAAGTGAACCTATGTCCACTGTATCATTCAACTCTCAACTTTTCACAAACTGAAAATGATATTCTGAATATTCTGGTTCTTTGGGCAAAAGGCTTTATATGTTAGCCGCTGGTATTTCCTTTAGATCAGCTGTTAATATAAATTACCATCACATTTCATATTGGCTGGATTCCACAAGGGACTCTGAGGGTCAGATTTTCTTTGGTGTACCAGGTAGAATGCACAATTATGATATTTGTTCAGTAATTGACAGGTTGGTTTTATTCTTTTAAAATATTGCTTCTTAATCCTTTAGTGTTTTTTGTTTGTTTATTTTTATAAACACTCAGCTGTATGACTACTCATGAGAGTATTTTTACTTGGTGTTTTTATGATATTTTGAATTTCACCTTGAATTGTATGTTATTTGTGAAAATTCACAAAGATGTGTATGTATATTGCATTCTCAGTGCTCACAGGAGATGAAGGTACCAACTTTTTAATCTTTAGGGTTCAGGTTCAGATTTGGCCCTGGTCAAAAAAACATATCTGAAATCTCTTAGATGTTCTCTTGAAATAAATTTGTTGATACCAGTCCAGTCTTGGAAGACACTCTTCCATATTTGAAAAGCAAGTATTAGTTGTATGTGCTTTAGCAATTTCTGTAGGGCACAACATACACCTTTGGGAAATGCCTTTGGTTGGATACTCTGAGTTTGAGAAATCTAAATACCAGAAGTTTTTAAAAGTAAGTTGCTGAAGTTCTGCTCCAAAGGATTCATAATTTACATTTTTAATAGAACTGAATTTGTCCTTACAAGCTTCTATGAGCACTGAGAGAGACTGTGAGAATCCCCAGGCGGTCAGAAACTAAAATAAATGTTTTGAAGTGTAGAAGAAACATCACAGATTTGAAGCGAAGTAGTTTGTGATCCCTGTGTTCAGACCATTGCAGCAATTTGAATCTTCCTGGGAGAGCTGAGGAGGCTGAAAGAGTCTGCTAAAGTGTTGTTTTTTTTTTTTCTTTTTTTCTTTTTTTAATAAACATAGTCAAAATCATTTTGCTATTTTTCATAGTGATTTCACTGCAAAAATGTGATGTTAGCATGAAGGATGCAGCCTGAAATATTGTTAGTGTTGTAACAATAAAAATTGTATCTCTAAATAATAGATTAGAAAATACAATTATCACATATAATCAGTCATGTGGAAAGGTCATTCTCAAAAGCTTTAGTTGTGTAGTGAGGTTAAAAAAAAAAAGCATTATGATTTGCAGATGTTTCGACGCCTCAGCTATCTGAGGAACCAATAGATTTCCTGCTTTTTGCTTTGTTTCGAATGTTCTGTGAAATTTGGAATAATACTACAAACAGCACTTATTCAAAAGAAAGGCCACAGTATTCTAGACTTAATATTCTGTTACAGATATTCATTGGCTATAAAGATTCTTATTTCCTTTATATGAAGGGAAATTTGCTGTCTTAATCATTATTCCACTTTCTCAAATTCTGTATGTGATTCAAACCTACAGAGTTGTAGGAGCAGTAAAGCTAAATCTGTCTTTAAAACTACTTTGTAGTCTGAAACATACTAACAGTACAGATATATCTTATAAATACAGTACTACATTGAGTCATTTTGCTTTATTTTCATCAGACCTTCAATGAATTTGAGATAGAACAACATCAAGAATGTGCCTATGACCACTTGGAAGTGTTTGATGGTGAAAGCGAAAAATCACCAATTCTGGGACGCTTATGTGGCAATAAGATACCAGATCCTATTATCGCTACTGGAAACAAAATGTTTCTTCGCTTTATTTCTGATGCATCGGTTCAAAGAAAAGGCTTCCAAGCAACGCACTCTACAGGTCAGCAAATCAGGATGTGGTTTACTAGTAACTTCCCCTTCATTCTTTAGTGGAAGACATTCAGGCATTTCTTTTATAGGAACAGGATGATTTAAAGGATAACACAATGTTACAACTAAATCTAATGAAGCCTTAAGAACAGTTGGAAAAGTCAGAGATTGCAAAAAACATTCTCTAATATTTTAGACATTTATTTATCTCTCTCTTTGTCTCTTGCTTTCTCTTTTTCTATCTCTCCACATCTTCTCTTTTTCTCTCTCAATTTTATATGAAAATGATAAAAAGATTTTGAAACAAGATCCAATAAAAAGAAGATATTGGCATAGACAGTCTAAGAGAGATTTCTTAGGATTCATTAGTTTGTAAAAGTTTCAATAGCTTTTCATTGTATTTGAAATGGTAGTACTTCAATGGGGCATGTGATGCACCTCTATTACTTTCCTGTTCTAACTTAAACAAAAGTCTGGGTTTTGTATAAACAGCTATTACTTTCCTGCAGAGCTAAATAGGAAAGACAAGCCAAGGAAAATTAAGAAAAACGATACTGAAGACTTTCTTAAGACCTTAAGAATATAATCTCCTTCAAATTTAACATTTAATTTTGTTGTTTGGCAGAAATCACTGAAATTGAAAATAGTGTTTTGCAATTGCATTAATAGATGGGGACATTTTCGTAGTGTGTGCTTTATTTCCCTGACGTTGTTTGGCTTACAGTGGCCCCTAGTGCTGAATCTCTGAACTTCCATTGCCTGCTGTAAGACAAGGGTGTTTTTTGTGTTGTTTTGTTTGTTTGTTTGTTTTTCTTCACTTTTTCTTCTTCAATATCTGTCTTTACTTTCCACAGTTCGTTATCTTTCATCTAGTATTTGGAACTAAATATTAATGCAGAAAAAAAACCATAAGGTTTGCTGACAGGTAGCAGTCATTAATAGAAGATAGTAGTCTAGTCAACGTGCCTAGTCACTGTTCATACCATTTGATATTATTCATCAACTCAATGTGTAATGCTCAGCTAACAATTCCTCATACATCAGTGTTAACGTTTTGTCTTTTTTTTTCATTCTGCTTTGTTGAGAATAATTCTAAAACTGTATTAATTTAATTTCCCTTTCAAGAAAAGCAGTAGGCAACAGTATATGAACTGCTTTTCACTTCATGATCTGGACCTAGAAAGTGAAAAGCTTAATCACCTGTCATTCAATTTATGTTTTTCTTGTTGAAGATCCTGTTTTACAAGCATGTCGTTGTTTGCCTTCCCTACCTCAGCAACCCCTTCCTTTAGACAGAAAATTTGATAGAAATGGTAATAATTACTCATTTGTTAAATTACCATGAGGTAAATAATTAAAGGTCAGAAGTCCTGTTAGAAACAGGTGTTGTGAAACTGCCATATAATGCTGAGTTTTATATGCCTTAACTGTAAAAAATTTCTGAGCAAGCATAATAGTGTTTTTCTGAGGAAGTCTGAAGAATAAAATCTGCCCAGTTTTTAAGAATGTTGTAAAAATTATTGAGTTTGCCTCTTTAAGCTAGGACATTTATTTCTCTAGACTGCAGTTGCATAAAATGCTCATTAAGTTGAACAGCACGTCACCAGTATGTGCTTTGAAGTACCATTTAAATGAGAGAGAACTCAGAACTTGCAACCTTGAGACCAAAACAGTTGTTCCATATTAATTTTACCTCTGTGCTCTGGCTACATGTATTAATGAATAGATATCTAACAAGTGTTTAAACCATGCATTGTATTTTATTATTTTATTATTAAAAATTAATTTTAATCTTTTATTTTATTATTATTAGCAAATAATAATAGAAACAAGATAAGACTATAACAGCTATAAAGATTGGATAGAAAGACTTCTCCAAGTGGAGCAAAACTTATAAAATGCTGTTTTTGAAGTGTGACAGTTTTAGATAGAGATTGTTATATTTTCCCTTTCAGAGGAGGCAAACCCATTAAGAAGGAATTTATAAAAGTGCTCCTAACAGAACATTAAACATCATTGCTCAGAGAGTGATTTGGTTGTTTGAACACAAGCATCTAGTTCCTGTCTGGATGGCCTCTTTTATGGTGCCTGGCCTACAGCTGCTGCTGCAGGAGGTTGCAGGTCTGCTGCAGGCCCTGTTCTTATCTGCCAGCCCTGGGAGGATATCTCTGACAAATCTGGGTATCTCAGATGTTGCTCTGTTTAAGCTCCTGATTCACTCCCAAAATAGCTATGATAATTCAGTATGGCAATGCTGTTTCAAAGTTATAATCTTGTTTCACTTGTTCAGGTAGAGTGGGAGCTAGTAGGTTTAAGTTTTTCCCATCTGCCCAACCTTTCAGTCAAGAGACTGCTGCATCATCTTCTGTTATTGTTATAAGAAGCCTGAGAGGACCTAGAAAGACCTCAAAACAAGAAGGAGATGCCTAAAATGTTTTTGTTCCTTAGCTAATCTAGAAAAAATCTGCCATCTAAAGCTATCAGATCAGTAGAGTTTTACAAGCCAGACATATATGTTTACAGTCAGACATATACACTGCAGATATGTACAACTGTATATATATATATATTTTGCAGGTATATATATAGCAGAGGAGATGTACCTGCAAAATGTTATGATGACCAGTGCAGCTAACTTAGTTCTTCCATCTAGGCTAAGAATAGGCTACCAAGGGAAGTAGTTGAGTCACTATCCCTGGAGGTATTCAGAAGACATGTAGATGTGGTGCTTAGGGACATGGTTTAGTGGTAGACTTGGCAGTGCTAGGTTAAAAGTTGGACTAGATGATCTTAGAGGTCTTTTCCAACCTAAATGATTCTATGATTCAAAGGCCAGCTGCCTGGCACTGCCCACTTTGGTGCAGACTTGTCACAGCCTGTCTCATACAGGCTAATGCAGCGCTGCAAAAGTAGATTTTTGAAACTTCAACTTAGTCCTTAAGAAATGGAAAATTTAACTTCTAATTTCCAAAATAGGAATTTTAGGATACTTTATCCTAAAATAGTGTAGGGCTGTATACCATGGGAGAAAGGCAGAGGAAAGCTGCATTCAGCTCTGGGGCCCCCAACATAAGAAGGACGTGGACGTATTAGAGTAAGTCCAGAGGAGGGCCACAAGCATGATCAGAGGGCTGGAGCACCTCTCCTGTGAAGGGAGGCTGAGAGAGCTGGGGTTGTTCAGCCTGGAGAAGAGCAGGCTCCGGGGAGACCTCACTGCTGCCTTCCAGTACCTAAAGGGGGCCTACAGGAAAGCTGGGGAGGGACTCTTTATCAGGGAGTGTAGTGACAGGACCAGGGTAGTGGCTTTAAACTGAAAGAGGGTAGATTTAGATTAGACATTAGGAAGAAATTTTTTACTCAGAGGGTGGTGAGGCACTGGAACAGGCTGCCCAGAGACATTGTGGATGCCCCATCCCTGGAAGTGTCCGAGACCAGGTTGGATGGGGCCCAGGGCAACCTGGTCTAGTGGGTGGCATCCAGGCCCATGTTAGGGGGGGATTGGAACTAGCTGATCTTTAAGGTCCCTTCCAAGCCAAACCATTCTATGGTTCTGTGAAAGGGAATTGCCATTTTCTGTGGTTACTAGTACGGCTACAGATTTCCTTTAAGGTCATGTCCACTGTAGCAAGCAAAAAGAAACAATGCAGACAGTTTATTAAATATTTTCTCCTTTAGCAACTGTTCTGTGTCTGAAGCAGGGAGATGTTCTTAATGCTGGCAACAGTCCAATCAGAAAAAAAAAAAAAAGTCATAACAAAAAGTAAAGTAAATGAAATAAAAAAAATTTTTTAAAAAAGGAAAAAATATCAATAAATTAGAATAACAGTGAGAAATAAATGCTTGAAGGTATCTCATTTGGCACATTTTCTATATTATGTGCTCTTATCAGTTCTTTTAACTTAGAAAGATTTAAAAATTTCAGATTGAACAACAGATCATGCATAAACAGTTTGCTCTACTTACATAATTTATATTTCCTGTTTTGATTCATTTATTTCCTTGTTAAGGAAAAACACACATTTTTGAAAAATAAAGATTTGCTCATTACTGTCATCACTTCCCAGCTGAAATGTGACTCCTCACAGCATTGCAATTGGTCATTTTTATTGTGGGTGGAGTCTGTGCTACTGAAGTCAAATTCTCTCTTCATCAAAATTTAGAAATGTTTGAATCTTTCACCTTGTTTTAGTTTACTGTAAAATGATGAGTTTCTAATATCTACATTCAATCAAAATGTAGATAATCTATAAAAATCGAATATAAACTTGGGAATCTCGGGCTTTGGTTCAAGCTCGTTTGCACTTGGTGTTTTTATGAATATTGTAAGGGGTGGATAGTTCTTGGTGAGAAACCAAGACTAAAGCTAAATTATGCTCTTTTTATTGAAACTTCTGTAGCTGCAAAGAAAAGCCTCCACCCATCTCTTCGAAACAGAAAAAGTGCATTTTTCCTTTAAATATGATTTTCCATCTGTCATTGGTTGCCTTGTAATAGCACTTTTAGTTTTAATTGGCAAATGCATAGCACCTGTATGCTTAAATTACTGTTAAAAGCTAAATTCACTAGATATTTACAGTAACAAACAAATTTTAATTATAGCTGCTGAAAATACTAAGAATGGATAAAGTACTAACAACTGTATTTTTGTTATTTTTGTTCAGTGCATTTTCAGCAGTTTCTGTTCTCCTTGAGTGAACTGGCTAAAGAACAGCTTACTTCATTCTTATTTAAACTATGAACTCTTTAAGTAGTTATAAACTAGCTCTAAAACAACACACACATTTTATGCCTGTGTAGAAATAGAGAATTACAATGAAAACATGGCTTTGGCATAGGGCAAGGATCTTAAGGTTAGAACTTGCCTCAAGAGCAGACTTACAACTACAAGACTTTCTCTTGTAGTGGCAGCTTTTTCCCAGCCAGGATCTTTTGCAGAGAAAGACCCATCCATATTCATGAACTACATAGCAAACAAGCTGGCAAGGTTAGCTGTGGTGTTTAGTATTGAGCTGGTTCTCCAGGCCTAATATGAAAGTTAAATCCGACACTCTTAGGTAACATGGGACTCTTGCACATGCTGCTGTTGGTCACCCACTGCACTTAATAAGCTTCTTAGTCCTCTTTTTCCCCCCAACTTTTCAGAGTGTGGTGGTCGACTGAAAGCTGAAACTAAGCCCAAAGATCTGTACTCGCATGCTCAGTTTGGCGATAACAACTACCCGGTTCAGGCAGACTGCGACTGGCTCCTGGTGGCAGAACGTGGCTATCGAGTTGAGTTAATGTTTCAGACTTTTGAGGTTGAAGAAGAGGCAGACTGTGGTTATGATTACATGGAGCTCTTTGATGGTCATGATAAGACAGCTATGAGACTTGGTCGATTTTGTGGATCTGGGGTAAGTAACCAGGTAGTAAAGCCTTTTTTTTTTTTTTTTTTTTTTTTTAATTTCTGCAATAAAAAATAGAAAGAAAGAAGGGGCAGAGGAAGGAAAGGGACAAGGAGAGATGAGGTTGTTACTACACTTTGTGATAAAGATACCAGATTATCTATGCCTTTTTTTTTTATAAACAAATTTACGGTCTTGTAGTAAAATGCACCTATGGCATTTCAAAACATTTGAAATACTTTCAACAATAAATATTCTTATATAGTTATTGACAAAAGTATTGTAACACTATGTTAAGTTTTAGGTAGCTGATAGTGGAGTGTTTATCAGTGCCCCTCAGAAAGTTAGCAGCATTTTCCCATAGGGAGAAATGCATTGGTGTTGAAAATTATCACATTCAAATTCCATCAATCTGAATGAAGAAGCCATATTTTATGGGGCAGCGGCACCTGGGAAACATTTATAATGTGCTCATCTATTGCTTAAATCTGATTTTAGGAAGAAAGCGCTCCTATGAGATTAATATTGGCCTTAACAAAACTCTGTCATCCTAGATGCATCTCTGAAATGCTTTAATTGTGAGACATGGAGGACATTGGCTAGGTGATATCCTGAAAAGGATGTATCCTATTTCTCCTTTCAGAGTTGCGTTGTTCTGGTGGCTACCTGCCTTGTGAAACCTGGTGCCATGATCCCACAAGTCTTCATCAATTCTTTATATGTGTGCAAATGCAAGCACACTATCATACATACACCCTTTGCGTATAGAAAAGGTTTGGAAGGCTCTACATGAGATAGTAGGAGCTCTTAATTAACCACTTTTTGGACTGAGCCACAGTGCTGGATCAAACATCTCAGTCATTCAGACTAGTTGCCTGTAGGTGAAGCCAGCTTAAACCTTTTCTAGGGCATTTTTAGAACACTTAAGATGAAGGAAAAGTGCTACCATTGAACTGTAGGCAATATATGCTAAGGGGGGTGCTACAACTGAGCCTAGCATCTACTACTTTACACATAACAATACTTTCCTTTTCAAGTTGGCCTATGTTGCAAGTGGGATGGCAGCAAGTTGGAGAATGGCCCAGCCTCAGGCTAAAAAAGTTTCTATTGTTTTTATTTTTCTTTTTATTTTATTTGAATGGCTTAAGAGACCATTCCAAACCAAGCACATTGGAAACATGGAATTAAATAGAAAAACTATTAAAAGCAATTAATCCAGGCTGAAGTCAGGGGGGAAAAAAAAAAAAGCACTATTAGTATACATTACCACCTTTTCAACTTTAGAAAAAAAGACTTGGAAGTTCAATTAGTACTTCTGATCAATGTGCTTCTGTAAAAAAACAGTCCATCTCCAGGGCTATGAAGAGTATGATGGAAAATAGGCCAGTACTGGAATCAGTTGTTTGTCTAAATTTAAAATATTGTGTATGGTCCTGCCCTGTCACTTACATGACTGCAACAGAACTGTCGAAGACATTTGGGAAGGACAAAAGAACAAGAAACTTTTGTTTTCCTTGTCTTATAAGAAAAGATTGCAGGGATACTCAATACAAATTGGAGAAGTTAAATCAGATTCAGAAAGTATTATGCAACATATATTTAGATGGTATGAAAGGATGGTGTTCATTCCAAGAGCTCAAGACCGAAAGAGTGCTTGGATGTTAGTACAAAACCGCAAAAGTTGTAATAGATGATTTCAAAACTTCTGCAAGCAGATGAAAATTCAAACATCTTCATTTAAGCTGACTTTCAGCTTTTAGGAATTTAGGTTAGCATTTCCTCAGTCTGCCTTAAAAATTTGTAGCCTATGATTTAGACCTGAATGAGTAGAAGTATTCTGTCAGTTGATGTCAGATGGCACTGTGTGAGACCCAGTGCAATTATACAACAAGGCATAACAGGAAAAGAGAAATACAAGAAAGATGATAAATAAGAAAAAAAAATCTGAATGAAGGGCATAAATACACAGAGTGGACAGATAATTATTGTTTGTTCATTTATTTTAGCCACCAGAAGAAATCTATTCAGCAGGGGAAGCTCTTTTACTCCACTTTCACACTGATGATACAATCAACAAGAAAGGATTCCATATACGATACAGAAGTATAAAATATCCAGATAGTGTGCACACCAAAAAATAACACAAGAACCTCTATACAAGAAAAGGAGAGTGAGGGAAAAAAAAAAAGAACACAGTGGAAAGGAAGGAAGGTGTGTCTTTTTTTTTTTTTACCTGAAGTTATTAACACAAAGGTTTTATGAGTCCGTTT
>VXAL01011485.1:49753-67192 GCA_013399475.1 Chauna torquata
AGCATGGGTCCCCCATGGGTGGCAGCTCCCAGCAGATCACCTGCTCCTGCGTGGGCTCCTCTCCATGGGCTGCAGCTCCAGCCGGGAGTCTGCTTCTCTGGGGGCTCTCCATGGGCTGCAGCCTCCTTCAGGCCACATCCACCTGCTCCACCGTGGGCTGCAGCATGGAGATCTGCTCCATGTGGTACCCCCATGGGCTGCAGGGGGACAGCCTGTTCCACCATGGGCCTCCCCACGGGCTGCAGGGGAACTTCTGCTCCGGCGCCTGGAGCACCTCCTCCCCCTCCTTCTTCACTGACCTTGGTGTCTACAGAGTTGTTTCTCCCTACATTTTCTCACTGCTGTTGTGCAACAGTGTTTTCTTTTCTTAAATTCGCTCTCACAGAGGCACAACCGGAGTTGCTCACTGCCTCAGCTCTGGCCAGCAGCGGGTCCCTTTTGGAGTCGGCTGGAGCTGGCTCTGATCTAATATGAGGCAGCTTCTGGAATCTTCTCACAGAGGCGACCCCTACAGCCTGCCTGCTACCAAAACCTTGCCACATAAACCTAATACATATGTGCAACTGTCTGTTGAGAGGCAACATCCCATATGTGTGTACATCTTTCCTGAAAACCCTGTTCTTAAAACAGTAATGGTGCCATCCAGAGGAGCCTTGACAGGCTTGAGAAGTAGGCCCATGCCAACCTCATGAAGTTTAAGAAGGCCAAGCGCAAGGTCCTACACCTGGTTCAGGGCAATACAGGCTGGGAGGAGAATGGANACCCCTACAGCCTGCCTGCTACCAAAACCTTGCCACATAAACCTAATACATATGTGCAACTGTCTGTTGAGAGGCAACATCCCATATGTGTGTACATCCTTCCTGAAAACCCTGTTCTTAAAACAGTAATGGTGCCATCCAGAGGAGCCTTGACAGGCTTGAGAAGTAAGGCCATGCCAACCTCATGAAGTTTAAGAAGGCCAAGCGCAAGGTCCTACGCCTGGTTCAGGGCAATACAGGCTGGGAGGAGAATGGATTGAGAGTAGCCCTGAGAAGGACTTAGGGGCATTGGTTGTTGGGAAGTTCAACATGAGCTGGCAATGTGCGCTTGCAGCCCAGAAAGCCATCCATATCCTTGGCTGCATCAAAAGAAGCGTGGCCAGCAGGTCAAGGGAGGTGATTGTCCCCTCTGCTCTGCTCTCCTGAGGCCCCAGCTGGAGTACTGCGTTCAGCTCTGGGGTCCCCAACATAAGAAGGACATGGACCTATTAGAGTAAGTCCAGAGGAGGGCCACAAGCATGATCAGAGGGCTGGAGCACCTCTCCTGTGAAGGGAGGCTGAGAGAGCTGGGGTTGTTCAGCCTGGAGAAGAGCAGGCTCTAGGGACACCTCACTGCTGCCTTCCAGTACCTAAAGGGGGCCTACAGGAAAGCTGGGGAGGGACTCTTTATCAGGGAGTGTAGTGATAGGGCAAGGAGTAAACTCTTTAAACTAAATGAGGGTATATTTAGATTAGGTGCTCAGAAGAAATTCTTTACTCAGAGGGTGGTGAGTCACTGGAACAGGTTGCCCAGAGACATTGTGGATGCCCCATCCCTGGAAGTGTTCGAGGCCAGGTTGGATGGGGCCCAGAGCAACCTGGTCTAGTGGAAGGTGTCCCTGCCCATGGTAGGGGGAGATTGGAACTAGATGGTCTTTAAGGTCCCTTCCAACCCAACAATTCTATGATTATGTATGCTGACAGCTTTCAGACAGTAAGCATTTTGTTGTCATCTCTGAAGTAGCTGGCGTTAGAATGAATATAGTAACTTCCAGCGTCTACATGTGGGGTTGTATTGGGCAAGCTCCAAACAGCCTGAATACCCTACTGCTCATGTCTAACTATTTTCTATGGGGAAGACAGTTTACTGAGGGCATTTTGGGAAAAGGGAGCCTGTGGCTCAAAGAGTTTTACACTAGACAGTGTGTAGATGAGCTGACAGTGTTAACTGGGTTAAGGATGACTAAATACTGTGATCAGCTGCTGCAGGCATGGTAGGGGTAGGAGGGATATTGAGAAAAAGATAAAAAAACAGTATCTGACTTAAAAAAAAAATTGCTTATCATATGTTTCACTAGTATGTTTTTTTTTTATTTTAAAATCTGACATTGATGGATTAGAAATAAAGCCGTGTGCATCTCTGCTGAAATAAATTGATATACATCATCCGTTTCAGTCACGACTTCAGTCTTGCTTTGCATCTGTATCTCTGGCTTATTAGAAAGTAAAGAATGACATTTATTTAAAGCTTATTTTTGGTATTTTACTTGAGGATAAATTTGGAAAGAACTTAAAAGTGAGATGAAAGTAATCAAGTTAGATACTGTTTTTATTTGTCATTTGAATCTACCTTTAACATGCCTGATACTTAAGATGAAGACTATAAAATGAAGAATTTTGTACAGTGTTATCTGCAATTTGTGAGGTGAGATGGTTATTTCTGATTAGCACATACCTGACGTTGTAGAAATAGGAGATCTCACTAGCTATCACATTGTCTTATTTCTACAGATTCTATGAAGAAAACTAGCTTTGCTCTTTTTTCACCTCCCGATTGGTTTTAAAGTTTGAGTAAACGAATTACTGAACTGAAATAACCAGGCAGCAGAAGAAACTACTGGGGACAAAAGGTATTTTAACACTTCAACAGATCCTGCTTTAAGGTGATTAGTCAGTGACTTCCTCCGGTTGAGTGGCTCTGCTTCCCTCAAAGCAGTAGCAATGTGCTGTCGCACACATAGATTTTAATAACACATGAAAACAAACTTGGAATTTTACAAATCTGCTCTAACTTCATATTTTACTGTTCTCTTTTATACAGAAAATACATGCATAAAAGGGTCTCTCGTTTCTTTTGTGTTATAGCTGGCTTACTTTTAAGTGCTGTAATAGCTGTTGCTACCTATTGTGGGTAATATTTTTTGTCAGTACTGTATGGTCTGACAAGACCTCAGTGCTAGCAAGTCTGTTGTCAGAAGGCTTCAGAGTTGCTCTTCTCTTAGAAGAAATGGTCACAAATTTGACTGAGGCTTTTATCATCGTAAGGATGGTCCTCACATGGTTGTTCTGCCAAGGTGTTAACATATATAGGCCTAGCCCAAAGCTGTGTTCCTTTGGTCAATACAGCAGAGTTAGATGATTTCTTGCTTCTGTGATCAGAAGGATGTAAGCTGATCTAAAGCTGTGCAGGAGACTCCAGTTGCACTGTGGCTCTCCCTGAGTGTTGCGCGTGACCTGTGTCCTGATCTGCATGTTCACATTCCACCCTTATCATTTACTGCGGACCATCCTGTGCTTAAAAAAATTATCTCTATTACTTACTTTAGACAAGACTGTGTATCTTGTAACACTCTCCTGACCTTGTTAGCACTTTAATCCTTTGTAAACAGTTCATCTGTAGGTCACAGCTCTATGGAGTCCCTTTTGATTAACACTTATTTGAGCAGTGTATGGTCTGAGCTATGCACCAGTGAAACCTGTACCAGTGGTATAGAATTGTACTTCCAAATGAGTGTTGTAGTAGTTAAGTATAGAAAAAATTTAATTTAAACTGGATTCTTAGTATTCCAAAAGTAACAGAGTAGCAGTATCCACAAAATAATTTAAATACTCTTTTTTAAAGAACAAGTCTGATTTCTTTATGGTTCTTTATTTGATACAAAAGGAGTGTCTGTTTTCTGTGTATATTGTCATGACAAATAATATATGGCAGGATTAAAAAGGGGGGTCATCAGTTCCTTTTTCAAAAATATTGAATAGCCTTTTGACAGTTCTGTACAGAACATCAGCTCACACCATTGTAGTATTTTTTTTGATGTACATCTTACACCATAAATGGTCATCAAAGTGTATCCATAACCTTAATATGTAAATCGTGTATAAGCCTATTAAAAGTTTTCTCCATTCACATCCAAATTTCAGCTGAAAAGACAGGAGTGATAATATATGCTCATCAGAAAAATCAGTAATTGCACAGATAGTAAAGAAGCACCTGCACTGATAACTTGTCAATTTTGTTGTTGGTTGGCTCTATGCTTGTCTAAATGTCTGAGATATGATCTGAACCTGATTTTTGATATGGAGAGGTAATAAAATTTTAAGACAGTTTTCTAAATTGTCCAGATAATTCTAAATTTTTATAGATACTCTCTGCACTTATATAATGTATATATGTACAAGTGCATACATCAGAAGAATGCTATTAAGATTGTAGTGGGAAAGTGCAGTGGGAAGTTAGAATCAGACTTGACATTTGATTCAATAATATTGAATTGCCACTTTTGCCTCTCCAGTTGCATATGCTGCTTTTTCTTAAAGCCTGTAATAATCACGATTACAGATCCCTTCCTATTCTGTGCAAAGAAAAGTGTGTGCTTACACTGTGTGTGTGACTATTATGTTTCCTTTCTGTGGCCCAACACCTATTTACTATTCAGTTGTTCTCTGGAAAGATTTACCACTTTCTTCGTGATCTATTCTTTCCACTTCATCATTTTTGTATTTGGAAGGGCTTTTGTAAGGATGACTTCGTCTTAGGCACATCTGCCTTACTGCACTTTCCTTTGACAAGAAATAAAATTTAATTGTAGAAAAGAAGTGAGAAACTGTGATATATGTGTCATACACTTTTCTTGAAGAACTGCACTTCTGTTAATAATTAAAGGTAGCTAGCCATCCTTCAGAAGGTCTAAACAGGCAGGGGCAGCAATTATACTCTTTCTGTTCTTCCGGGCCAGATGAACAGAAGTAGATGGTTGTGAAGAGAAGCAGGGAAAAACAAAAGTGACATTTTACTTTTCAGGGAAGGGAAGAGACCATCAGGTCATTCCATAACTTCAGCAGCCTGTGCTAGGTGCAGTTTAAACCCTCTATTTCAGCCCTTTGCAACACCCGTGACTTGCATGTAGGACTCAAGATTGAATCCCTGCCTATATTAAAGACAACCACTTCATTGGAGCCAAACTTTGATGCTATGTTTCCAGCTCAGAACAAATTCATAGTTTTGTGATAAGTGCGTTTTTTTCTCATGACCATGCTTACTTCAGATCATTTTAAAATGAAATCCAGTAGACAGAATATTTAATGAAACAAAAAGCCACCTTATACAAATGTTACTTCTGTGAATACTGAGCTAAACAGTACATTAAAAAGCTGATGCAAATTGTGATTCTTTCTGGGCTTTGTTGCTCTTTGTTTGGGAAGTGAGGGTTTGTTCACATTTTTCATGTTGGTAGTTGACCTTCCTGATTTGATTTAAAAGCAAATGGAGCACAGCAAATTACTAAGGCACCCAAGCTTGTTTGCAGCTTTGCCACGCTGAAACATTTGTTTATTCTGCAGGGCGTCGGGAAGACAGCCCAAAGGCTTAGCAAGATTGAGAACAACCATAGAAGATGGAGCAGGTGGGAATGTCTGATCTTTTCCTGTAGTAGCTCTTAATATGCCACTGCTACATCTTTGGGGCATTTTTTGTAAAATACTTGCATGTTAAACAAAATAATATTGATGCAGACTGTATGTCAATAAGATGACAATGCAATTACTTGTTGTAGATGACGCTCGAGTACTGCATCCATCTGTTCTGATTAAGTGAAATGAGATGTACTAAAGTTTCTTATGGTTAGATGAGAATGGGACATACAACCACGCATGTCAGAATTATTGGTTACTGGAGGCATTGTTCGTATTACTCCATCTCCTTTATTTTCCCCACTTTCATTCTTTTCAGGCTTTCTGTGTACACATCATAACTCCTGAATGCTGCAACCATGAACACATCATTTAAAATGATAATTCCCCATAGGCTTTTACCAGTCATTTAGAAATATGACTTTTAAAAAAAATCTTTTAAAATCTGTGTTCTTTGATATCACTTGAAATGCAACAACTGAATCATGAAGAGAGAAAAAACAATTTAAGAAAGTTTTCAAAATAGTTTGCTATCCTAAGAGAAATCAGCATGAATCTAAAGTAATAAAATGATTAATGTGTTTTTCGTTCCTCTGTTGAATAAGGGTGCTCAACTGTGTGTTATATAATCTTTATTACTTATAACTGCTGTTAAAATTCTGATCATAGAACTTTAGTTGCAGAAAGGTTAGATTTACAGCCCTACTGTCAGTGTAAAGTCACAAATGAATGTAGTGTGAACACTGGGTGTGCATGGTTTGGCGTTGACGTGGTGCATGTACACCTTCAATGCCTTTTTCAGATAAACTTCCACTGAGGTGTTAAACCAACCTTTAAACTGTGTTCTTAGATTTTTTTATGATTGCACCTTGACATATTTCACGGCATGGGCTGGTGCTTTGTACATACTGTGCAGCATCAGGTAGTAGCCAGGTGTGAAAAGCAATGCAAAACTGTTCATGAGAAATTGTCTTATTCTGCATTTTTGTTCCCCATCTTCTCATGTCTTTTCAGCGTTTTGCTGCCTGTGAAAAACCAGCACTTTTCTTATGTGACAGAGTGGGATTGCCTTAAATGAACAAAAGTCTTCCAGTGGACTGTCAAGTACCACTGGGATGGTAGTGAAAGCTTGAAATCTCAACAGTCACCTCACTGCGAACAGCTAATGGGGATTCTTCTTTTAGACTTGGTAAGTGTGAACACTTCTGCAGAAGGTGAATCTATATTTTATTTCTACAGCCATTGCACTGGAAGAGAGATTACCATTTTGGAATTTCTGAAAGCACCTGAGTATAAGTTACCCGGAATAAATTCCCAAATTAAACATCTATCACAGGGCTTTCTGGTTAAAATCCTGTAAAAATTAAAATATAAAATGACAGAGTGAAAACTTCAGCCCAGTGGCTAGGCATGGCAAAGAAAGCTAAACAAGGGGCTAATTTAATCTGCTGCTTAGCAATGTAAATTGACTTCCATATTACCAGATTGCTGTAGCTACCTTTTACATAAAGCTAGTTCCTTCATTGCAACCCCAGAAATCACTACATATCTGTGTACAATAACCTTGAATTTTGTGAGACAGTACCTCTAAAGTCATGCCAGTGTAGAGGTGCTGAAGTCGTTTCTTACAGCCTAAAGCACTAGAAAATCACTGACAGGGAAACTAAATAGTCTGGGTTTATTAGTTATGGTGCAGCAATGCTACAAATGAAGACCTACTGCTTCTAGGTCCAAGCCATTTATGGATAATTCAGTTTTTATCATTTACACCTACCAGCTGGGTTTACTATGGACTTCTATATCCACATACCCTGCTCCATTGGGTAGTACAGAATTTGAATCTATTGTATTTGTGACTTCTGTATGCTGAGAAGCAGGAAGAAAAGGTGGAGTGTGATATACTGCATATTCTACATGCTCACGTGTTGCAAGTCAAAGAGCTCAGCTGAACTCCCTGTATGGAAAAACCTTCAAAGATTTTATTAGAGATCATAGTGGTGACACTACAGATGCAACCATTTTTAAATGACATCTTGGTTGAATTTAGAGAGAATTCCTTGTTCTAAGTTAATGTCTGTAAAACAGATATGTAAAAATGAAACCCTGTATCAGAAACAGACTGCAGGTGGAAGAACCAGGTGTCTGAAGCATTTGAAGACATGTAACCCTTGTGTGAGGATAGAGAAGCCAAAACAATCTCTCTGGGACTTGTTATGGTATTTTAAGTCCCAGTTGGTCAGTTTGTAGGCCAAGATCAAACATGAAACACCAGCTATAAAATGCAGTTGCCATTCTACTTCCAAGAAACATTTTTCCCTTTGAAAACAGCTCCAGAGAAAGTACACTGCAGCCTCCTATGCAAGCCACCTTTCACATTGCCCCTGAATAATGTACATAAATCCTGGTGCAGTTTGCCCAGGGTTATGGAGGAGAACCATGAGCAAAATTGGACTTGAAAAATATTCTATGTCTTGGACAAGTAAAAATCACACTGGCAAATCAGCTAGAGCTGGTGCTGTTGTCCACTTGAACTTCTTGACTAAGAGCAAAATTCACTTTGGAGGTTGTTGGTGGAGCTGCTGTTGCAGCAAAACCCAAGATTGTGCTATGACACAGCATACAAAGAGGTCTTCTGTTAAGGACTAATTCCCACTGAAGATTTTGTTTCTTGACTGGCTCAGAAATGTGGCAAAAACTTAATTGAGAAGGCTTAAATCCCCTCAATCACGCAAGCCATTTTCCTACTGCAAGTGCAGTGACTCTCAGTGAGGTTCTGTGTGGCTTCTCACCACAGGAAGCCTTGGGGAGTGCATTTTTCACAAACCTTTGAAGGCATAATGAAACAAGTACTTTTTATTAAGAAAAGACTGGATAGAAAGAGGACAGTGGATATCTAAGAAGAGGAAGACTATTCAATGATGGAAGATAACTAAAGAGTATGTGAGGATGAGAGGTTTACAAGAAGTAAAGAAAATAGACATGTCTATAAGTGTGGTCAAAGGAAAAAGCAGCTCTTAAGATCTTTTCCGGGGATATGAGGAGAATGTTTCATTTGAATTAGAAGGTGAGCAACCCACAGAGATATTGGCAATACCAGGATGATGAAGGAGGAGTCTGAATATAATTACTTGCTCTTGACTCCAACATGAGATGATGACAGGACTTGAGGAGGCTATAACTGTTGCAGGAGATGATGAAGATGCAGAGAATAGCTCTGTGCCAGGCAGAGAACTGAGATCTTGCAAAGATGGCTGAAAAGTCAAAGTATATGTAATAAGATTGTAGAAGTGGAATGAAGAGACTGTGGCTGCGTTTTAGGATCACGTTACAGACTGGAAAAGGATGACATGAGAAGCAGCTTTTTCTGTTTTTAAGGCAGTCAGGTATGTAGCCTTAACCATTAACAAGCACCATACATGACTGGAGAGTCTACCTTTTAAAAGTCGTAAGAATTTCAGGCACAGCAGGACTTAAAAGCAAAAGCTTTAAACAATCAATTATGAAACCAAAAAAGTGAAAGCTTCAGACACAGTAAAAATGGAGGGGCCCATGCAAGGTTTCTTGCTTCCTGCTGAGAGCAGCATTAATGAGTCACGAGCAGGGAAAGGCAGCTGCGGTGGTGAATTCAGGGAGAGGACACTCAGGGTTTAATTTGAAATTTCTTCCAAGGGGGAAGGTTCTGGCTGGGGAGAGGTTCCTGCCCAGCTGGCAACCATGTGTGGGCAGAGCCTGCCTTCTGCAGAAGTGAACATATGTTGCAGGCTTCCTGTAACTGCCCCATGATTTACTGCTTCTTGCTCCATTGAACATGCAAGATCTGGTTTTGGTTTGGCTTGGGACATAGGATTTTAATAACTCGAGTGGCAAACTTGTCAGTGTGGTAATATGATTCTTTCAGTTAAAGTATCTGCTTGATTGTATTTAGCTGGGATTTATTAAGGCAGCTCTGGTTAATATATGCTTATATTTTCTAACAGCCCTTTTGTACTCTGAGATGGTGGATTGAACTATGCTTCTTCTTTACTTGCATTACTGATATACTTCTCTGATCCCCTTTATTAATTTCTCTAAATTAAGCATTTCTAATCTTTTCAGCTAGAAAGCTCCCCATGTCTCTGAATAATTTCTTCTTTATCCTTTGGGCTCCTCTGTTTTTGCTGTATTTCTCTGGCATTGGTTGATCCCCACAAGGAGAGTGCTGAATCCTTGCTTGTGACTAGCTCAGCAGGAGGAAGCCTGTCTCCTTTGTTCCTTAGAGAGTCACAGCAGTTTATGCACAGGTCTTACAGGCTGCTTTGCTGTGAGTTATAAGGTGGTCAGAAAGACTGACAGATGAGAGGTGCCTCAAACCCTCTGATCTTGCTTACCAGATTTGAATGATTTTACCCAGAATTGTGCAGTGTACTTCTGAAAAATGTAACAACATTTGAAAACGTGTACCCTTCTCCAGCAATCCTGGCCATTTCTCAGACCAGGTGGAGTTACTGTACAGTAGCTGTGACAGAGCAACTGTGAGTCTGGAAAGCCTAGAATTTTTCCTTGCACACATGCATAAAGAGTGAGTGCCATATTTCTGGGAAATGTTGGTGTTAATGTGCGCACATTGCAACACGTATTCACTCATGCAACATATCCTGAAGTTTCAGATTTACTGTACATATGCAATGCAGTACATACTCATATTTTCCATCTGGGAGTTCCTTGAAAGAAGTAGATCAGACTTAACTTTCTCTATCTAAATAGGCTGTTTTCTTCCTTCGAGCCATGAGAATCCAGAATGATCCTCAGCAATCAAAACTAACTGTAGAAGAAGCCTGGGAGACTGTGACTAAATGCAAGTCTTTCTAGCATGCTTAAAGCACTTTGGGTAGGACTGTCTTCCCTGACGAAGCTGCCTCAGTGAAGTGACAAACATACTGTAAAATCACAGGTGAGGAAAAGCTACTGTGGTATTTATTTCTGGGTAACAATACAAGATCTATTTTACACCTTCACCTGTAGTTCATCTCAAGTAAAACTGAAGTACCTTGCCTCTGTTACTAGGGTAGAAAACACATGGTTTTGTGTCTGTAAGTTCAGGGAAAATTTTACTTTGTGTAGATATTTTCGTACACTTAGAACTGATCAGATGTTTAATGGCTTAAAGGTTCAGCTTCTTTCTGCAGACATTTAGTCAATAGGAACTGAACAAATCATCAGAACATTTAATCTTCTGCTCCAGTAGGATTACAACATCTCAGCAACGTCAGCTCCACTATTCCCCCTCATCTTCACAGCAATTAATAAGAAAGTCTTGTTATTCTCTGCTTTCTTCATTCTAACAGGATGGCTAAATACATCTAAGGAAATGTTTCCTACTTAGGCTCAGAACGCAACAGCACAGTTTTATCTATCACAATGCTTGGTGGGAGGTCTTCCTGAAATCTCTGCAGAGCCTAGAATTAAGATACCCCTAACTCTCCCTCAACCCCTTTGTGCAGCATGAAGTGATCATGAACAATAAAGAATGCAAACTTGGAACACTTTAAGGTTATATAATTGGTACAAAATAGTTGGAATTAGCAAAACTTATTTTTTTCCCGTATTTTTTCCCCCATGTTATTAAATTTGCCATTTAGTTTGGTGCATTTTTCCCCTTTCAGATTACATTATAATTCTCTCATTTTTCTTACCCTCTTGAGATGGCTTGTATTTGTTCCTCCTTTTATTTCTTGGGTTTCTTATTTTCTCTTTCTCTTTGCTGAGCCATCTCCAGATAACTTTTTGTCTTTCATTTCCAGGCACGGTATTTTGATTCCCTCCTTCATCTACACAGATTTCCATTTAACTTCCTCCATTTTCTTTTCATAAGAGGTCTAAGAGGCATCTGAAATCAGTGACCCAACTGGTAATATGGCAATGCCTGCTAGGACAGCATGGTTTGTTTGTCTTTCTTTAAAAGTAGCTCAGAACCAAACAAAAGTTGCATATTTTCCTTTGCTGTTTGTTCCTCTCCCACATCAAAAATATTTATCTTATTTTGTCTGACCAAGACTTAAGAAATTAAAAATCTCAAAAGTACCTGACTTCATGTTTCTTCTTGTCTTCATGCTGTCTAGTTTCTAAATTTTGTAAAAGGTTCTGTGTTTGAAATACTGTAAGACTTTTCCTTTTAATCCTGTTATTTGGATGAAGGATTAACTTGTAAAATTTCTTCTTAACCACACAGAGAAAAGCAGTCAGTTCTGAGCCTGAGACTAAACTCAGTTACAGTAACTTGACATGAACCCAAGAATCAGTGAAGCAGTTTAATGCTCTCACAAGACTGAACAAACTTTCTTTGACATATCAGTTATACTGACAATTGTTCTCAGCCCAGACTCTTTCCCCTTCTACTTTCCTGCCTTCCTCTTCTTTACAAGAGTCACAGTTTTCTCTTTCTATACAGTTACAAGCAGCTAGTATGAGCCCGACTTCATGTGCTTCCCCCCTCCCCATTATTCTCGGGTTTACAATCCCCCCCGCCCCGATTAAATACCTACTACCTACTTGATCAAAATATAGCCTGTGGGAGACATATGCTGCCTATGCGACCACACATGGGACAGACAAGTACACCATATTTTCTACTATGATCCTTCAGTGTGGGCACTCAATGATCTATATCAGTGGTCTGGATTTTTGCTTTGGACTATACAGGCTGCATGTTTCAGTGTGCAATTTCTCACATTTTTTTTCTTTCTCCTATTACTGTAGTTTGTCACTGTTTGTCCTGATGACCTTCCTGCTAGAATATGGGAAATTTGCTTTAGTCTTTGTTACAAAAGAATTTGATAGCTATACAAGGTAGCTTCCTCAGGTAGCGTGTAATATCAGACAAGTCTCTAAAAGAATGGCTGCGCAGAGGAGTTAGCACAGCCCTTATATTCTACGCTTTTACTTTTCCTTAGGTAATTATTTTGCTTACTTTTGTTCCACCAGCACTGATGTCTTGGTATTCTGAAGTGTCTTTTATTCTAAAAATATTGATCAGAAAGTTACATCTTCCATGGGAGAACCTTGCAATGATTAGCAATTTGTCCTTGAGATCATACCATGTGAAACCAAAGCATTCAGTAACAGACCATTATATTTTTCAGCCTTTTGTACTATGTGTACAGGTCTATTAAAACATATAAGAAACTTTTATGTCAATCTGATAAAAATCTAACATCAAAAGTCATTTAGTAAGCTTAGTTTACAGAAAATTGCCAGGCAATGACTTGCCTCAGTATTGGAGGAAATTAATAAATATTACTGAAGAACTTTCCGAGCCCTGCCATGCAGTTTTATTGCACTAGATGTCACTGTTACACCTCTTAAAATAAGTGGCCATATTTTTACTGTTATACTACCTCATACTCTAAGACGTTTAAAAGGCTATTGAGCATGAGGAGGTGCAATAGCACAGCGCTGCCTGAAAGTACTCATCCTGGTTTGTGTCTAAGCCGTTGCACCTATGTAGAGCATGGAAAACACTTCTCTTCACAGTCAAGGACAGCCTAATCACTGTGGATGTGAACGTTCTTCAAACATTTTCAATGCAAGATACATAGCAGATAGAGAAATAGTACAGCAATTCAATCTGGCTAATGAAAAGTAGAAGCTCAGCTTTGTCTCTCTGCTTTTTAGAAGAATAGAGATAAGCCCAATGAAATACAAAACCATCATATTGATGAAAATTACTAATATACAAGCAGATGAACACTCATACTTGGCTTCCTCTTTGATTAACCTTCTACATGAAGGTGTAAAAACCTGTTAGATGTCAATCCTGCATGAACATTGCTTCCATTATTTGAGAAATAACATTGCATTCGTATGATATTCAGTAAGTGGTAAGACTTACTTGTCTTAAGATTGAAGATTTGTTCCGAGATAGAGGAAATTTCAAGGACATAAACAGATCTGCCTTTAGCTGATGAGTGCACCCTCTGGTTTCTCCTCAACTGGAGGTGAATGCCAGAGTTACAACAGATACAAACAAATTTGCTAAGGCTTACCTGCTTCTCTAGTCTAGCTTTCCACTTTTTCCACACACATCTGACAATCTCCTCTCTTTCTTTTTTTCTAGCCTGTCAGATAAGTCATTCAAATAGCACATCAGTTCTGTGGGGCATGTGCTGAACCATCTCTGTACTCCTCAGCCTCTCTCAACTCCTCAAAGAATTCTGTAATGCCAAGGGAGATAAGGTAGGACTAGCTAGATCTTGCCATGGAAAGGATTTGCAGGCTGAATTTTGGAGCTACAAGTGGAGCTACATCAGACAACCTTTGCTGTCTCAAAGTTTCTGGCACCAGCAGCATACTTAGCAAAGTCATAGCCACTCCGTCACTCTTCCAGGTATGTTTAGAGAAAACAGACTACCCTGCCTATACATAGAGACAGCTGTGTGTCCGTGTGTGTGTTACATATGTGTGTCAGGGAGCAAGAGAAAGGATTTAATGAAAGTAAGATGTCAATTTTTTCAACAAGGGCTGAAATAGGTAGTATATCAGGTCATCCTGTCTCTTCTGTTTATACTCTATACTGACAGAAAATCAGGGATAACAAGTAGTTCATATTTCACTTGGAGCAAAGTTATCTCCAAACTATCTTTTAGATTTCTTATATGCTTGAGCTCCCAGATACAAAAATTGTCATTGTCTTTTGTGTATATGCCTTACATAAGCATCTCTATCGTCTTTCCCGTCTGCCTTCAAATTTACCTGAAGCCTTTGCATCTGCTGCTTCATTAGCATTCATTTGTGAACTGTATTATTAACCATGACTAGGCTTTTTCTTTGAAATTCTTTTTTCCTTCACAATTCTGCAGTTCCCATACAGAGAAATTCTGATCTTCAGTACCAACATTAAGTAGATATCCACACTTAACACTTAAAAAGAGGACATAATCCCACTACATTTTTCATGTTCACTTAGTTGTTGTATGTGAAAAATAAAAGAAAGCAGTTTGTAGCATTTATAGAGCAATTTGTACGTAGACAATAACGCAAGAAATGTCCTTTGTTTGTCTAAATGTCCAGGGAGACTTGCTTTGCCTTCAGCTACACAAAAGTGGTGACATTTTTTGCTTTGATCTGTCCTTATGGCCAAAGAAAGTTGGGAAAATGTAAAGGCACTCTCTGTTCCACCTGCTGGATAACTGAAGTTGCAATATCCTTGAACGTTATTACCAGACAAAGTAGGCTCTTCTTCAAGCTAAAAAAAATACTTATTATTATAAAAATGTGTATTAATCAAAATTATAGAAGGGTTTAAGCTTAATTATGCTTGACTTTCTTTAAATTGGAATGACTTACAGTTAAGGTTTCATGATATGGTCTTTTAAGAACATTTTCCATCTTTTTGTGCAATGTACAACAGAGTAACTACATTCCTAGAGAGAAACAGACACTTCTCCCACAGGTATTATTCCATTGTAGTAATTATCCTGAACAATAACAGTCTGCAAAGAATTAAATTCAGCCTTCTTCTTATACAGATTCTGAGCTGCATGTTCTGAATCATTTGAAAAAAGGCAAATGATTCCCCGCCGCCAGTCTATGACTCAGCCAGCTGAGTGCACAGCCCAGAACCAGAGGGCAAACTTTCACTTGACTTGGTCACTTATTTCCTCTTTACCATATGTAGTGTTTACAGAAAGAGGAGGATTTTAAAACCTACTTGCAAATTTCCCAGCTCAGTTGGCATGTAAGAGATTTTGATCCAAGATACTCCAGCGCTATTTAAATCTATAATTAACTGCAGTAATTCTGCAACACCAATATTCTTCTGTGAGAGAGGAAACCTTTTCAGTTGGTGCCTTTACCTTTGTGTTCAGACATTTGATTTTCTCACTTAGCAATTTTGTTTTTATAGACTGCTAAATTCAACTTGCAAATGGTGTAAAGTTATGCAGATTTAAAAGTGTGTTTTCACCCCAAATATCATACAAACTATATGTCTTTCTTAATCAAGTCCTGTCTTGCCCCGGCTCCACTGAGGGAAGCAAGCTGACTGTCACTGGAAGTTGTGCATGCTGCTCTAGGCTGCATATGTCCCTATGTATGTTTTTCTTTCTTTATGCCCAGATACCAGATGGCTCCTGCAACAAGCAGTTGAATGAGTTCAGTAATCTTGGTCGTATTTAAAACAGATTGAAGACGACGGGGAAAATAAACAGAATATGCTGTTGAATATTAGTGATGGAGGGAAGTAAATGTATTACACATTATAGTAAAATAATTTCCAGATTTGTGGTACAAAGCTGTCTGCCTCACAAAATGTAAAGCATAAAACATGAAGTTCCCAAAACCCTAACCAAAATTCCTCTAAAGAAAAAGGTTCCTTCCTGTCTGTGTACAGTATACTTTTAAAGTGGTATAAACTTTTACATAATGTTTAAAATAACTCTTAGGAAAGTGTTAGGAAACATGACATCAGCTATAAACAAATGCCCCTGGCATGGGGCTTAGCTACCTGAGCAGACCTCGAGAAACTGCTGGACATGACATGACAGACTGTTGAACATATGTAAAAGAGCTCACAAAGTTACGTACAGCACAACGAAGAAGGACAGGATTTCACAACTGGGGAAGTGGAAGTGGAAGAGGCAGCCATGCTTCACATGCAATTTCAGGGGAGCACTGAAGATGTTTTGGGGAGTTCATTCTGCACCTGAACAGACCAGAGGGCTGAGCTGGTGACCACATAAGGGGCCCAGGGTCTTGGCATGGATATTAGGATGATTTAAAGCCAGTGCTGTCCAGGAAAAAGTGTCATGCTTGTGAATCTAGAGAGCGAGGATGAGTGTGACTGTTTTCTCTGGTGAATTCTGAACCTGTTCAGGTGGTAAGGGAAAACAAACCTCGGTTATCCATGCCTACATTTGTGTGAGAGCAACTGATGTTTACGCGGATGCTGGAAAAGGCACTGGTCTGTCTATGTTAGTCTTTTTGAGAGACAACGTTAGTATGATGCATGTTTGCGTGCATGTGTGTGTCTTTCTGCTGGCCAGACCTGCAGATGGGAACAGCAGCAGCTACATCCATTAAGCTGGGATGGAAGAAACCTCCAGGATCTGAGAGTGCATAAGATTTAGCTCTGGTGGGCTGGGAAGTGGGGATGCCTCCCATCCTGAAGTGCACTTGGTTCAGCCACTCCTTAGCAGTCATGAAGTTGAACTTCAGTGTCATGTTAAATACATCCTTACCAGGATTACCTACAAGAGACAAGAATGAAGAATTACACACCACATTATTGAGGATTGTATAAATGTACCTAGAAAGACAGAGGTCTCTTCCTGAATGTGTAGTGTTTTGGGGGTAGCTATATGAGACTTTGCCATTTCTGATTTTTGCCTGGACAATTCTGGTCTATTCTGAAGGGAAGAGCTGTTTGCCTAAGCTATCAGTCTACCTGAAAGCATTTAGAAATGAAAGAAGTACAACAACAGATGTTGCTGTTTCCTATTGTTTGAGTGGTTTCTTTGGCACTTAATGATTTATGTTTTGTTGGCTTGTTCTTTCTTATCTGGGTAACAGATATTTGTTGCTTCTTAGCAGGATCCATCTGCATAGAGAAAGAAACAATAATAATAGATGGCAGGAAAGTCTACAGTTTTTAGTCAGCTTTGGCAATCCAAAACTGCCTTCAAAGAAAAGCATAACAGGACCCAGTTTTCTCCTTAGTGAACCCTTTTACTTTTTTCCATAATGTTTCACATTTTCATACAGGAATGGGCTACAAACTAGTGCCCATGGCAGAAGACTGAGGAGAAGGAATCAATGTGGAGTTACAGAACACAGGCATGGTGCATAGAAAATTAAAGTGATAAGGTTACACAGTAGCAAGTTTCTGTCTGGTAGCTGAAGTAGGTAGCTGTGGAGATAGCAGAGACAGCAGAGCAGAGAATTCGTTCCTCTGCTCTCCTCTGCTCTGCTCTGCTCTGCTCTGCTCTCCTCTCCTCTCCTCTCCTCTCCTCTCCTCTCCTCTCCTCTCCTCTCCTAT
>VXAL01011487.1:5984-38258 GCA_013399475.1 Chauna torquata
AATGCTCAAAGGCTCTTTCAGGACAAAACTTTTTATAAAACACAGGATACTGCTGGACTGATTTCCACACTAGAAGGGAAGCAAACGATCTTCTATCGATGCTCCTGGCAAAATTCCTTCTTGTCGGTAACAGTAGAAAGAGGTTCTAGATTACTAGAAAGCCAGTACAATGAGCCAGAGTAAGCAATATTACTCCAAGCAGTTTTGCATCACGATTTCTTACATTATTTGTACTTTATATTAAAGCTTTTTCCAGTTCGGTAGCCCATGGTCTAGAGAGCTGAGGGTGTGCACTGCCCTGAGCTAGACAATGTCTCTGTTTCTCAGTAATGCTTTTTAACTGGGTGCACCACCCTGGTGAGTCCACTGGCATGGGAAGACTGGATGCAAAGAACTGAAAATCTAGAAACAGTAGGGAGAGAAAGAGAAGGGAGCTGCCTCAAATTTTGCAGTGGTATTTTCCATATTTTTTAAAAAGTGAAGAAGATAGCTCATTTGCCAGTCTCATTGCTTTCAGACATTTATGTTACATCCTTTTAAAAACAAACTTTCCCCTAATGCAAATAGGCTGCCCAAACTAAGAACAATCAGTAAATGGGCCTGGGACATCAGTTTGCATGCCCAGAATAAATATAATTGTAATATTCTACATGAAACATATCCAAAGCTTTTGGATATGAAGAATCTTTAACTCTGTAATTCAAACAGTGGTCTGTGCATTGAAATAAAAATGGCCTGGACAAGCTGTGCTACCATCAAAAATAGATAATTCCTCCTCCCCCCTAGCAGTAGGATATCAAAAATAAGAAGCAATACTGCCAACACAAAAATTACTTTCTGAATCTCCTAAAAAATTAATCAGTGACAGTAATGTATTAGAAACAGACCGGGTACTATTAAAAAACTGGAACATACACTGAAATAGGAATTGAAAGAATGACAATGACGACTTAAATCTGAATGTGTGAAATTCCTGAGAGATCCCTAAATGATATCCTCAAATCTTAATGACTTTATGCGTTAGTGCAGACAATAAAAGTTACTGTAAACTATAAGTATGCATGTCTGCAATAAATTATTGTTATATTAGTGCTATTCCATAAAACAACTTTAATTGTTCAGGAAAGCAGAGTGGTTTCAACACTTCAGAGAAACAAGAAAGCCATGAGGAAAATGATCCTAGAATAAAAATTCATGTCAATTTTCTAACTTCAGAAGTGAGTACATCTAGCAAGACACTAAAGAAGCCTATTAAAACAAACTTCTATTTTTGACAAATTTATTTTTTCTATCTAGGTTGAACATAGACTGTAAATCCTCAGCATCAACTGAACCTAAGAGGCTTTGTAAATAAATTATGAGATCAGCAGTAGGATAACGTAAAGCCAAAGGCTCAGACCTATTGAGTCAAGTTTTGGACTGATGTGAGTTCTTACACAGATGAACTACAAAGCCCTGAAAACAGAATTTATAATGCCCATGTTGACAGTCCCATAACTACAAACGAGGTGCTACTCTAAAAAAAATATTCTGGAAGAAAGGAAACCAAAACAGCTAAAGACGACCTGAGTGAGGTCTTGTCCATCAGTTAGAAACCAGATGAAATATTTAGGGTTTTGAATAGGCACTCTGGCTCAGGACAATTTCACCCTAATAGAAGGAGGCTTTTCTGTTAACACATACACACACACACTCACAGCAATATGTATTTTGCCTCAGGACAGATTAAGCTGTGTTTTTAGAAAGCTTGGCATGTGTATTCTGGGTTTGAAGCATATGTTGAGCTGAAGATGACAGTAAAAAGCTTATTAAAAGCTGGAGGGATATATTCATCATCTCTCTCCTTTCCAGGGCAGCATTCCTGAGGGATTCTAGCTACTCTTTGTTTTGTTTTTCACTTAGCACTTTTGAATTAGGACATTTTATTCATGAGTTCAGATCTGCGGAACAGAGGTCTGAGACATGATTTGGATGTGTCATGTAGGAAAAGTCTGACCCTTCTCATGGCATTTTATTTATTAATTTTTTACTCTCACTGTCAGTTTGTATTGCTTAAAGATAAGCAGAGACATTATCTCCCACTCACTCTTGGGTCTACTTGCCTGTCTCTTTAATTAAGTTGCAGTTTTCTCTTTTAGTAAGCACTGAAGTCACTTGTGAAAGCAGTTTTGCCCACTCTGCAAAATAGGAGTTGTAGGTTTATCCGTTCCACCTAATTCACAAAGTGTTCTTGGCATTTTTAAGTGCTTACAGCTATATTTCACTATTTCTGTTACAACTGTAAGACAAGGCTCTTACTTTATACATCGCAAGATGGGTATACAGCACCATCTACATTTTCTGCAGTGTCTGTTGCTTTGAAAGACATCACAGTCAGATGTCATGGCCCAGAAATGAGAGGGGGCTAGCTGGAGAGAAGGTGAGGTAAAAGCGCTAGGGAGCTGCAACGCTTCAGCATATCCTTTCAGGACCATGGATCATCATTATCTACACTATTCAAAGCATCATGCCAAGGAGCTACTTGAACTAGCTCTCCAAAATCTAACCACCCCAAGCCATGTATATTGTGCAGTGCAGACAGGCTCCTTTGAGAACTTAGGTAAAAATAAAATAAAATAAAAAAAGAAGGAAAAAAAAAGGCTGTATTCCTCTTCAGGCAAAAAGTTATTTCCCAGAGGAGAGGCCTGAAATTTCCTTCACCCCGCCCAGTGAGCTACCATAGTGGACTTAGAGTTGCATTAGCATGTAGTGTTATCTGAGATTGTTTCCAAGGGCTTAATTAAGATGTTAAACAGAAGCCAACAATCACAAGATGTGTGATGTGGATTGGATGTATGTAATACAGCTTGCATCCTAGCCTTTAAAAAAGTTATAGTTTGCTTCTGGAAAACACTTAGTTCCTTGTGAGATATCAGAAACCTAGCACTTACAGAGTGGAGAATTTCTTCCCTGAAACTGGTATTACAGTTCCAATTATTGCAGATCACCATGCCATCTGTGAACAATTACCTTTCACTTCCTGCTTTAAAACTTAGTCAACATGCTAAACTAAGTCGGACCTCAGTTCTTTCCTGAGGTTTGGGTGTGCTAACAAAGTCACTTAAAATAAGATGAAGTTCAGCCCAAGCCTTCCCCTCCACTTTGGCTATATCAAGTGATATTACTCAAAATTGCTCATTCCGCACTCTAGATTCTCCCTGCTTTTCTGTCTGTACTTCAGACATCTCTTAAATCTCCATAAGAGCAATAGCAACTCTTGGATGGTACTTCTCTATTTTTATGAACCATATAAAAGTTTGTTCCTCTAGGGGAATGAATACTACAAAGCGTGATTTCTGCCTGCTTTTTCCAGGACAGACTACTAAATTCTCTATCTTTATATGTTACCAAGTTTGTCCTTACACCATCACATTAGTGAGAATATTAACCCTGGGGACACGACTGACATTATAGATTGGAAGAGAAGAAAGAGTACTTTACTTTTTCTGTAGCAGCTGAACTACACCTTAGAAAAGATTAAAAGTGGCTGTCAGCACATGGTCAGTGTTGTCCAGGTTCTGTTGTATGCAGTGTAATAAAAGAAGAATGACATCATTACATCAGAAATGTCCTTTTTGAAGTCTTCACCTGCTTCTTCAATATAGCCAATCATTTTTCCATATTTTAAAGTGTTCAGAGGAATGATTCTTTATTACTATCTACAGCAAGGACTAGCAGAGCTGCAAACAATTTCAGCACATGATATCTAACTGTATTTGTATAGCACCTCCACTAAATACAGGTCCTCAAAAAGATTACCAAACAAATTTAACAGATCTGAATGTTCTGAACAGCTCAGATAAGCTTTAAATTCTTATCAAAAGTTCACCCAAACATACTTTTTCTGAAACTTCTCACTCCCATAATCCCTGGGATCTGTGTTAGCATTCACTTATATTTAATCATCAACAATTAGCAATATTAACAGTATTAGCATCAGTAGACACTGTTGCCAGGTGGAAGCATTCTCCACAGAGATATCCAAGCCCTGAATGGGATTACAAAACCTCTAAATGGAGCCGATTTATATTGGTGGAGCACTGAGAGGTAACTGATGTTCATCCCTGTTTTTGCTGCTCTGTGGAGAAATTTTAATCTCTGTAGTTCCCAGTCCATTGCATACCTCATTTAAGAAGAACAAATACATTATTTTTCTAGATCCATGCCATGTTTCTACTACTAGTGCATACTAGAGGCTTACTCTAAAGCTTAGGGTTATGAGAATGAATGATATAGACCTCCCAGTTAAAGACGGACACTTTCCACAGTCAAGGGAGAAGCAGTTATAACTAAATTAGGCAGATAGTGGGTGGTCTGCTTAAGGCCCCATGAGCCTTGTTTAATTCAAATACATATATGATACCATTTCTGCTATACACAGTAATCATTAAAGAAGTAATGCTATGCACTGTTCAACTATAATAGAACAAAATCTCTGCCTCAAGACACATAAAGGATAATGCTTATCGTTTCAATAACACTCTAATTGACAAAGTACAAACTCCTTTAGAAAAAATATCATTATCTCAGCTGTGATGATGGAGTCTCCCATAGAGCCAATGTATGAAGTTTCAGTTTTGCAGCTCCTTTGGTGAGAAATTAGTGAGACTTGAACCACAAAGTGATAGCTACAGGTGTCCTAGTGTAACTTCTTGTGCTTGCTGTACTAGCTCTCCTCTAATTCTCTCCCTGTTACATAGCATCAATCTAATCTTGCTCACAGGATTAGACAGTGGCAGTAGCTAACTTCTGCTGTTATGAAACATCAGAACAAAAAATAACCTTTAAGTGTGACATTCTTAATGGATAATGAAACCAAAACACACTGAAAAGATGCAGCTAGCCTGAAGACACATAGGAGTGTTATCAAAAACAAACAAACAAAAAACAACAACAGCAGCAGTAGAGTCCAGTCATGCTGCTATGCATCCTCACAAATTCTACCACCCTTAACAACTCATACAATCATAGAATCATTAGGTTGAAAAAGACCCTTAAGATCATCAAGTCCAATCGTCACCTAACACCACCAAGTCCACCAATAAACCATGTCCCTAAGTGTTACTTCCACGCATCTCTTAAGGATGGGGACTCCACCACTTCCCTGGAAAGCCTGTTCCAATGCTAAGGGTGAAATAAGAAGTACCATATATTTCTTGTAAACTCACTCTCCTGCGCACACACGAGCTGTCCACTTCAATCCCACATTAATCATTCCAGCATCCTCTGCCTGTTTCTAAGACAAGCATTTGTACTCTCATTTCTCAACTTTTACACAGACAAGTTTCAGCTGTGTGTGAAAACTATCCTAAAATCTTACCGTACTTCATCATCAGGTATTTCTTCTAGTTTTCTCCAGAAAAAGATATCTCACTGAAGATTTGGAAAGTAGCGAGGTCATGGTTTTGGAAAGTATTTTGACAAATATTTGAAAAAGTAAAATAAGAAAACAGGTAACTGACTTCTTTGCTACATCAATTCAATCAAACAAGATTTATAAACTTAACAATGACTGCTGAGTTTCTAAGCTGAGTCTTTGATTGCAGAAGCTGAGGTGCTTTGTTGTACTTCCTGAACAGTTTTGTTCCCCTCTGATACTTATAATTCCCGGATAGTCTTATAATTTCTTTATCACCAGTATATTTTTTCCAGGGTTTTGTGTTTAGCCTTAGGCGACAGCCGCTCTAGATTCCACAATAATACTGTCTGTGGTTTCTTCTTTGCAACTCCCAGTGTAGTTTCAGTGTTGGTCTTTGTATGTGGGGTTGCACAACTCCCTTTTAAGCTGTGCACGACATTTTTCAGCATGTCTTTAGTGCTTCCTCGGAAACTTAGATGCTGCATTTTTACTTAAGTTTCAGAGTTTAAAGCAACTTCTGCCAAGACACCATGATGCAAAGAGGCAGTTCTGCCAGTTAGCATCAGTACTAAATAACTAGAAAGTTGTATGCATGGGTGGGGTTCTGAGGCAGCCTGAGGTACTCCTTTACAAAAACTGACATACTGGACGTTAAAAATAACAATAGAGCAAAGAAACAAAACCAGAGCATAGCTGTGAAATGAGACTGCTCAGAAGTCAGAAATGAAAAAATAAGTACGCTCTATGAGCTCTTTCTATACTCAAAGTGTACGGAGATCTCTGTGGGACAGGTACAGAAGGGCTCCAGTTTGCACACTGAAGTGTAATGGTGTGTTGGAAGCTAGGTACAGCTGTGAAAGCATTTTGGTCAGCACTAGTGTTTGTGTTCATAATGGGGACTGCTCACCTGTGCTACTGTAACTGAGTAAAGCGCTTCTGCAAGTGAAGGAAACCCCACTGTCTCTCCAAGCTAAGACTCCTCCAAAGAGTCAAGCATCCTTCAGCAACCAGCGGCCTAATAAAGTGAAGAGAGCTGAGCCAATATATAGCCAACTAGTAACATTTAGAAGGTAATTCTACCGCTTGTCTTAATTACCCTCTGTGTCTCTTGAATGCAGGTATATTCCTGATTGCTTACCGCAGCTTTTTATCCCAGTGCCTCCTGATTTTGAACCTTGGTTTTGTCTGAACCTAGATTTCTTAGTTCTTGACAAAACCTTCTATGACTCCCTAGTTTGCCCAGCCCAGAACTAATCATGAGTGTGTACTTCCCAACTCCTAGTCCACAATACAGATACCATAGAAAACACATGCACATGGCATAGGTAAAGAATTCAGATATTAATTTCTTCCCAGCAAAGCAGGAATCTCTTAGCTCTCAAGTCCAGCCATGCATCATACAGAGGAACTGTCGTGCACAGTACCAATATGTGTAAGATCCCTGGGAAAACAAGAAATACTCAAGTGCCTAAATTCCCGGATTCATGTCAGGATGAGCATTATCAGGCATATTCAGGAACTAGGCTCCTCATTCAAGGTCTGGGCTTGGTGAGGCAAGGCATAGAGTACAGGCTATCCCAAAAGTTCACCAGATTAGCATGAAGCTTGCACCTGCATGGAGCAACTCCTGTAAGAGAGAGGCTACTCTGAATTGCACCTGAGCTGGCCGAGCCATGCAGATGCTGAGGACTAGCACAAGCCTTGCCTGGGCCTTCCTATGCCCATAGCACCTCTTGTTGGTGGTCTGAGCTATGAATGCCCATACATCCCACCAGTCCTCCCAGAAGACGATGCCTGGGCTCTTTGAGGGAGGCCTTTGGCTATATAGTTTGCCCGAGGTTGCTTTTATTGCATTTCCAAGAGCAGAAATTGAGGCCTAGCCCTATCACAGTGCATCCAACTGTACGATATACAAGCTCTGGATGAAGATAAGGGTGTCGTAGGACGAAGTTTTCTTTGGAATTCCCTGATGCCACCTCAGCTAGAACCTGAGTGAAAGCATGGTATGGACAAAGCTATTGCCCTTGCATGAAGCATTTCTCTACATCCCTTTGAGAGCTGTGTAGAGCTGATGGCCATCTTACAGAGAACAGTAGCATCAATGTCAAAATGCACATTAAACTTAACACTACTTAAGAGATCTCAGAACAGCCAAATGTTTTACAGTATCTAATGGAATAGATCTTTATTTGAACTAATTTTCCTGATGTTTTTTTCTCGTTATTTCATAATTTTTGTCCTGAGTCACCAATACTCCTATTCATTCTTACTTATTTCATCCACATGAATTCAAAATAAGTTTACATTTGTTTGCTGACAGCAAATACCTAAACACAAAACTTGTATAATTCATTTTAAAAAGCTGCACAATAAAAATAAAGCTTTCAAATAGGCTCATATGGAGTATTATGCTGCTGGAAACAATGTCAGAAAAACAATTCCCAGTTTTGCTCTTTCTGTACCATGCAGTAATTTTCCACATTTAGGTTAATCACCCATGTCTTATTGTATTGCCAACATCTGTAAAAGAATTCCCTTTACCTGACAACATGGGAAAGAAAGGGAAAGGGAAAGGGAAAGGGAAAGGGAAAGGGAAGCAGAACACAGACAGTGTGTTTCTTTGGAGTTCTATTTATTTTATTTTTACCCAACCAACCACTACATTTTGGAGATGGGTAAATAACAATTCAAACTCAACTTGTGACATGGACCAAGAGAGATGGTTTATTTCCGTAGTGAAAGACATGGACTAAATACATCAGTAATTTTAAAATCTCTTGTCAACTTTGGGTTGTGCTAGAGGGAGATTTTGCTGCCTTGTTATTTTATGCTTAAGTTTATAATGCTCCTTCTTCAAAGGGGGTCAAATCTTTTTGCTTAGCTCTCTATATACACAGACTCAGACATATGAAGGGCTCCCTTTGCATGAATTATGGGTGGGGTGTAGATTCTCTTGCTTATAGCACTATGTATTTACAATCCATATCCCCTGATCTTCTGATTTTGGGAGAAGAAGAAATGCATATAAATCGCACGAAACACTGTGGGACTAAACTACAGCTGAAGCTTTGTACTTGTGGTTATATCCCACTATTCCCACTTCATACAAAGATACAGTTATATCCTTCATACTGTCATCTGCTGCTGACTCTCTGAGGTTTCCATCATGGAGAATGAAACACAACAGTTTGGTTATTTTGCCATGTAATCTATTCAGAGGTACCTTTGGTCCACAGTTGCGTACCAGTAATTGTTGCTTTGCAAGACAACAGCTTTGAAGGACTTCTGAGAAAAAATTACTAAGAATTTACTTTAAGCTACATTGTTGTGTCAGGCATTGGTAGTAATCAAATTTCCATTTTTTTTTTCAATCAAATAATGATACCAAAAGAACCGAAGAAAACTATTATGTAATTTCTTTGAAAAGGTCATTAGGTGCAAGCTAATTAGTCTTATTTTGAAAAGGAGTGGTTGGCTAACAAGCAAAAGCAACAGTTCAAAAAGGGGAGGATTTTCTAAGTAGAGAGAAAATACACCAAAGAACAGAGCCACTAAGAAAATAAAAGAGCTAATTATTATCAGTAATAAACATTAGTCAAGGAAATCTCTCAGATGACTAGAGTCAGAGTAGTGTGAGAGACTGAACAAAGAATTGAACTTTCACTAAACTGCAATCTTGGACACACAAGCTGACAAAGAGGACTTGACAGCTGATCCACATGACAAAAGAAACTTAGCAGAATTTTATGAAACATTTTGAAAAAGCCAACAATCACACTTTTTTGTGCAATAGTCACAAAAGACTATTAAATATCAAAAATGTATTAGCATCTGGCAAACACAACCACATGCCTCTTTTGTTAATGCATAGAAGCCTAAAATTCTTTAAACGGCACACAGCAGATACTTTCTGGTCTAATGTTGTCAAATATTCCTACCCCTTCCACAGAGTTTTTCCCAACTGTTACTAAAATAGGCAAGGATTTCTCAAACCATGCTCACAACAGTTTTTACTGTAATACTTGTAGAGGAGAAAGGTGATGATGATGACTGCATCATGGCAAATAATTTTCCTGGATATAGCATTTATGGTTTATAAGCAAGTGATANTAAACATTTTTGCAGATAAATTTTCATGGATGCTGAGATATGTGACTATGTCCAAAAAAGAAAAGTGATGTCTTCCCTCCCTGAGGTACAGAAAAGCTTAAACATCTATGTGGAAACATTTACAACTAGAATAAAACATCAGAGCTAGCATGCAGGATATAGAATCATACTTTATGCCACCCCTTGAATGTTAATTAGATTCAAATGATAATATTCAAACCCCGTATTTATTGACTCGTTTCCTTCATTCCTTTCACCTATGTGCTTTTTGGAGCACTGGATTAGAAACAACTCTGACTCACATGGAATTTTAATAGGAGAACTTTATTTTAAATTGACATTGTGGGAATGGTAATGCTATGCTAATAGTTAATAATCTAACTGTGCCTCTTCCCAAGACAATGAAGTAAGAGGATTTAGTGTCCTCTTTCAATCACAAATTTCCAATCTATCTGGTAGGACTAAAACATTAACAGAGAAACCCCAAATCCCTGTTTTGTTTTAAAGGGCTCAAAATTGCCATTATATACCTTACACTTACTAACATTGACAACAAAAGCTCAAATAGTGTGCTACTTTCAACACAAAGTGAGTTATATCATTCCATGGAATGGTATAAATGCAGCTGTAGCTATGTACTAAAAAAAATCATGCAGATATTTTACTTTGCTCCTTAACTTTCCATTTCAATCCTACTACTTACTGTGATCTAGTAAGAAGGAACAGTTAATGTTCTTGGCAGTTGGAGATACATCTGGATAGTAACGAATTCCCAGGGAGGAGTGCTTCATAACCCTATCACGGTATCTCTGAGGAGGCCAGTGCACTACAAACTAGGGTAGTGTGTTATCTTTCCCTGTGCTAGTTGAGCAAGTGGAATATTTTAAATAAGCCCCAAATGTCCTGAACTGGGGAGAAAAAAAAAATAAACATAAAAATCAGAAAACTATAGAATTCATTGCCAAACTTGCTGTCTGGTATAATTCTGTGTGACCTGCTAGGAGGAATGGTGGAAGGAAAAGAAAGAGTACAGTCTCAGTGGAGAAATGCCAGAAACAAGTTTGGTCAACTACGTTCACAACAATGAAAGAAGAAATTAGTCTCTCCAACCACCAACACGCTCCACTGTGGCCCCTCCCCCCCCAAAAAAGTATTTTGCAACAGCTCAACTGAAGTAGCTTTGTAAGTTTCTATGAAAAATGACAGTAAGCAATACACCTGAAAGAATAACCCTTAGTTTCTGCCAACTTGTGACCAGTAAAGAAATCTCTACTGATATCAGAGGACAAAAAGTTCTCAGAATAAAGCCACACTATCTCCAGCTATGCCAAATGCTAGCATAAGTTTATTTTCCAAGGGAGGACATCCAAGAAAAGACACTTTTCCTAGGAAAAATGGCATTCTACTAACTTACGTCAAGCAACAAGGAAAAATAACAAGCAAGTTCCTGAACCTTGAATATCAGGTCTTAAAACTCAAAGGAGGAGAATACTTTCCTTAAAATCAGACGAAACTGTACCAGACTTTCTAGACTTTCTGTAGTCGAATCTTGCATGTACAAAACATGCCTGTATAATATGGGAAAGCAGCAAGAGTAAGAAAGGGGAAGTGTTGACTCAAGGGAAACCATTGCAGAAAAAGTCTTATGTCTTCATAATTCAACAAGGGACCCTGTGCTTTAGGAGAGCCGTGACAGGGAGCTGCAGCAGCACTAGATCTTACAAAAAAGCCATACGCACCTGAGCATTCAGAATTGTACTCTGTGTGCTTTTTTGCATACTAATTCATTATAGTTTGCAGTTCAAGAAACTTCAGTATCTCATCCCAGCACATTTCAGTGCAGTATGTAAACACAAGTAATGTGTTTTAATTGGCAGTCACCAGTGACCTGTACTATGACAGTACAGGATGCAGGTGGACGTGTCATGAATACAGAGCAACAAATTCAACGCACATGCCATTGTGCAGAGACCACATGCACAAACAGAGAAATTTAAAATACCCTTGGATGTTTTGAAACCATGCAGAACAAAATCTGGTTTTTGCTTACACAAGTGAAGTTAGCCAAGAAAGAATAGAATATGCTTTTCCCCTCTGCTCCCATCCCAGGAACCATCAAAAAGGATTCCAGCTTGATATTCCCTGAGTGCCAGGAAGGGGTTCTGACCTGGAAGTTACCTTTGGAGGTCTGTCAGGCTCCTAATTCTGTCTCCAATGAATTAGCACTAACATATGCATGCTAGCCTACTGTTTGTTGTGCAAGAGGGAGAACATTTTATTTTTCAATGCTCCTTTTATCAAATCTGCATTGCACCATTCCCCCACTCCCGCACCTTCAAGCAGCAAAGAACTGCAAGATTCTGAAAATGCTTCTGTTTGTTTCCCTTTAAGCATATTCACCTCCTGTGATTAAGAGCTATCTGCCATGATAATTTATCTGCAACTACTTTCAGAACTAAAATAAAAATTACACTTAATGAAGCACAAACTGGCTTGCATGTCTACTCAAAAACAGAATTATGCATGTGTTCAAAAACATGCTCCTGCTACTGAAAAATATTCATGCTTTCATTATATTTAATTCACCATTCTTTACAAATAAAAGCAAAGAAAGAATGCGTGTGAAAGAAGGAACAGTATATACTGTAAAGAAGGAACATATAAAAGTATTGAGTTTACAGGTGCTTTTTGAAATACAAGAGCTTCATTTTTTTTGGTAGTGGTTTTACTTCGCAATTCTCAAGATAGCAGGAACACTAACTGGAAAACAAGAAATTTGTTTTTGAATTAGGATAGTAAAAAAAACTAGGTTTTTGTAAAAAACGCTTTTTTTTTTTTTTTACTTTTTTTCACTTTTAAAATAAAAGCATGAAGAAAATAAACAATTGCTAGTGCTTGCAAATTTACTATTTTATTATTAAAGAAACCAGATAATTTCAGAAGGAATAATATTTTATTGAAGGTTTTTTTCCATTAAAATATAATTTTTTTCTCTTTCTGAACTAATGTAATGAAATTTTCAAAATCTCACTGAACAAGGCCATAGGCAACCTGAAGTTAGCCCTGCTTTGAGCAAGACATTTGAACCTGATCTTCAGAGGACCCTTACAACCCAAATTTTGCAATGATTCTAAGTAGTACAACCATTTCTGTTTGGCTCTCTATCCAAATTAAATGGTTAAAAATATCCTATCAGGCCAGGTTCAGAGTGAGGCTGAAACAGCCACTTTCTCCCAGTATCAGTACAACTATAACAACCTTCACATGATGCTATACCACATGCTGAGGTCATAATCCTTGTTTTCTTTCTTGCCTCACCTTTAAGTCTTAAATTAACACCTATTTAATTCAAATTCGTGGCAAGTCCTGGTAGAAAAGCTTTCTTTGTGAAATATTCATTATTCATCTCTTAGCTAAGGACTGAAAAATGATCAGCATAAGCTTTTTGGTTCTTTCAACAAATTATCTTTACCAACTACATTAACAACTGCAACTGCTAATATTCATTACATTTATAAAATAAGCATCTGTTTCCACATTTTTTTATTGATTTATTGGACTGAGACTTTTCTTCCCAATTTTGAAGTATCTAAGCTGTAAGAAACACTAGCATCCTAAAAGTAGTAACACAGATTTAACATGAACCTAATTAAAGCATTATATTTTGGACTTACAGATCTGATGACTACAGTGTGCTTATGCTTTTACTGGCATGCAATGGATATATGCAAACTTAGCTTTTTTTTTCATAAACACAGCTGTTTGCAATGCATTGGTTCTCATAATTTCCCAATTGACCCATAATGAAGGAGAGCAGCCAGCTTTAAAGCACCCATTAATATCCTTTCTTAATCCAGTTTTGTGAGACTACCTTTGCAATAAGTGTATTTTGTCAAGGTGAAACTAGAAATGCATGTGTGTACATGCATACACATGTATGTGTATTCTTTCTACAGAGAAAAAGGAAATGTGTAATGCCATTGGAAACAGCTGGCAAATACATGAAAATTATCAGAAGAACAGCCTCAGAGAGTGAGGTCCCACCTTGGTCACTGAATTACAGCCATCCAGTCAATGTTATGATGAACATGCCATTATGCTATGCTGTCTACACTGTAATCTGGAGATAATTCAGATTCCAGGGATTTAAAAGCTTTCTGAATGTTGCATTCACTAATTATTCTGCAGAAAAAAGTCTTCCCCTTATTTCTCAGTCACAACAACCAGGAAACTCCAGATGCCACCAGCATGGATAGCAACAGGATGTTTTTGTTTTTTCAAAACAAACAAACAAACAAACAAAAAACAAAAAAAAAGCACCTCGTCTGGATAGTCCATACCTGTTTGTCAGATCCTATGCGTAAGCATATCTGCATTCCTTAAGGTCCCACTAACAGTCATGGGAATTGAAAATCTGAGTGCCAGAGAACAGAATACTTAAGTCTCAATTTTACCACTTTCAGTTAGTTTAGTACAGACCTTTGATATGCAGGCAGTAGCATTCAGCTGCAGATCGCTGCTCCAACAGGTATTCCTGCTGTGAGTAGTGAGGGTACGGATACCTCCGCTGTGTTTAATAGATAAACCAAAGTTTGAGACTCCTGAGTAGATTAAGCAACAGTAACAATACATTTGCTGAAAACCACAATTTTTCCTGTGGTTAAAGAAAGCTTCACAAAGGTCATACAGAGAGAAATACTGTCATATGCTACATGTTATAACAGCTTAAATAAACACGTTTATGAAATAGGTACACAGATACTACATTCTGTCTGAAGTATTATCAACGGTACATCAGTCAAAAGACATGTATGCGGTATGATCTTTATAGTAAAGCTATAACACAAAGGAGTTGTCGACTCTTGGACTGATCTTTTTGCCTGTGATTTTCTTTGGATGATTGGTGTCTGATCGTATTTCTTAAAGAGCTACATAGCAGCTAATTTAAGAAACTCCATGAATCACATGCAGCAAGTTGTACATGTTGCTGTTTTGAAGCGGCCAGAATTCCTCTGAGATTCTCACTTCTGACAAAGTTTGAATACCTGTCAATCAGTTGCCTTGGTGTTAATGATACAAAGACCAGACAAGCAAAAAATACTCAGAAAAATAAAAACAAAAAGCTATCAGACTTAATCCATACTGCCACAGCGTGTAACGAATCTCTGTTACAAATAGTTAAAAATGTTCTTTGTCCATTCCTCTCAGGTAACTGTTGTGGAAGGAAGGACAACTACCTTTGAACTGAGCATCTTTTGAAAGTCTAGAAGAAGAGTTGATAATACCAAGAGTTAAGTGCACTACATTCTCTAAGAAAAGTCATATATTTTTAACTGCCCCATGAATAGAAATTTATTGGTAGCATTAGAGGTGCTATAAAGAGGAGTGATACCGTTGGGATTTGAATATATTTCGCTAATAATCATTTTTAATATATTAATATTTTTTGTTTAGCTCTGTGAGAATTAGGTAATGTATTTTCCAAGGAAGGGCAATATATCTCAAGTGGGAAACAGGCCTCTATAATGAAAAGGTTTTACTAGCACCAGTTTTGCTTTCATCCGCATGAATTGGGACATAATACTGAAACATAGCCCTGCAAAGAAGACCTGCCAGTCAAGGCCCAGCATTCTCATGACACAACAAGCCTTGACAGAGGCAAAAATATCCCAGACACATTACATACACAAACAAAACTATGCTAGGTTGTTCTAATTTCTTTGTGTAAATAATATTTTGTTCAGGGGCTCTCAAGTATGTGAAGATGGGGAAGATGCTTTATTTGGTAACGTTTTCACAGATGGATTGGGACAGAAAGGGAGAGTATGAATCACAGGCAGATCCCTTCTCTCAAAATAATTTTGACAAAACTCAGTAGTGAGAAATTACTTTATTAACTTCACATATTTTAAGTCCAAAGTAATTTAGGCAACAACCCATTAACAGTTGACCGGAGCTGTAACTCAGCAAAAATAAACGAATAAAATAGAATTTATATAAAAGAAAGTACATTCCAGCATTTCCTTTTTGATGTTATAATCCACATGAGCTATGTAAAGTTCCCTCTATAACTTCAGCTATTTTCCAGGGGACCAAGAAGAGGAAAATTAGCTTGGAGGTAAAAAAAAAAAAAAAAAGTAGTTTTTAACAGGCAATAGCATCTCATTATCTCTGTATTACAATAATACACACTGTCACAGGAAATAACATATTCCTTCATTTGAAAACAAAACCATACACACATTGTAGTCTTCATTCAAGGAGTTATTTGGGGAGAGAGAGGTGGTAGGGGTTATAGTCATAAAATAGTTATACAAAACCATAGATGTCTCCATGGATATTTGTTTACATTAGATTTGCTTTCAGATATTTTAACTTGGACTACCAGAGAGACTGCAGTTGGAAAGGGGAGGAAAAGATAACTAGAAAATGATAAGCGGAACTTATACTTTACCCTGAAGGGGAAATCTGTAAGAAAGGGCATATCATATAAAGAAAAGCCATTATTCCCATATTAACAAGAATCAATTAGCTGTGGATTATATGGTTGGTTTGGTCATCAGCTGCTGTATCTGCATTATACATGCTTTTTCACAGCAAGGTTTACTTTAGTGGAAGAAAAAAAAAAAAGAGGAGAGAAGGCAGCCTGAGTTTTAGGACTTTGAAAATACAAGGGTGAGACCTAAATTTCAGAAGGACCACCTTTCTATGAGCTTGTGGAAGAATAAACTCAGAAAACTGGCATCACCAAAGAAAGCATAAACTATTCATTTCAGTCCTGCAAGACTCCATTTAACTTCCCTTTCTGAAGATATAAATGAGTGACTGAATGAATAATGACTTAGTTCAGTTCTCAGCAGTCACACAGTGACAGAAACGGTAGAAATTGTACTTAGTAATATTTTATATAAGCAATATCATGGGCATTTAAAGGGAATGAGTCTTTCACAGAGGTTTGATCTGCCTCACACACACTGTGCCATGAGAAGCTGCAGGTTGCTCCTGTCAGCATGTGGGTTTTCAAGTCCCACTTTCAAGAGCATTTCCACTGCTGACACTTACAAGCCTGCTACAAGGGTTTCTGCAGCTCTAGCTACACGAGCACAGTTATGCTCTCAGAGACTCCTACTGGACTTAAGACACTTGCTGACAAAGAGTTTTGCTGCCTGCAAGGCTACACCACCTCATACATTACAAACTACACCATCAAAAAACCTCTGTACCCACAGGTGCATCCATGGTTTTTTCCCACTCCTGGCTAAGGACACAACATCAGAATAAATTTACTTTATGCCAGCTCTTTGAAAAAAAGTGTCCATCCCCTCCACAAGCTAGTGCAATTGGTGGAGGAGGGCATAGAGAGCAGACAACAGGCTTCCATCTTCTCTTGACCCTTTAGAGGACTTCTGCCTTGCTGTGAGCATCCAACAGGCTTTCATATACTACCAGTGTTAACAGAGTTAACTTCCTTACATTTCCACCAGAAAGGGATGGGTGCAAAGTGCAAGATTGAAAAATTAGATGAAGCTGAATCAGATTTAAAAGTTTATGAACCAGCTACACATGAAGTATCCTGAATCCATGTTATCCTAATATTAATCTGAAGCCTTACTCTTTCCACTTAGGGGTAGATCTTGGTGAGAAATTTCATCACATTGGATGCTACGATAATGGGACATGGGACATGGAGAGCATTATGAAGCATTCTTTTTTGAGGTTTGTTGTGACAGTGTGGATAAGGAGTAGCAGAACTTCAATAGGTCTGACTTTAAAGTGCTATATTGTGCGTCAATTACAGTGATTTGTGAGACAAACCCACATATTAAAAGCTACAGCTCTACCAAACAAGTGCTTTTCTAAGTCTAGTAATAATTCAAACCATACAACTAAGTCTTCCAGTCCATTCTGATGTAGTTCTGTCAGACATTCCTAAGCCATACTGTGTAAAAAATTACTAAATAAATAAATAAACCACCAAAAAAACACACAAGAAACCTTGAAGGTAAACACTTTGCAGGCCTTATTTATTTTGTTATGAAGTCAGGCTTTTGGAAGGCTTTCAAGACAATGCTTGCTCTTGAATAAATGCCATCACGAATTTTGCAAACATATAGGATAGGCGAACCAATTTCTGAAGAGAGAATGAGCTAGCATCCAGCTGAACAAACCACAGTGCCCCACTCCCGCACTCATATCCCTTGGTCCACACAAAAGCTAGAAAACAAATTTCTTCTGGATAAAGTGAATGCTGGCTGACTGCACGCCCCACCCCCCCTTTATTTATTTATTTGCCACCTTGACATAACCTGCCCATTTGCTCTATTCCTACGTGCAACCAAGATTGTTTTTCTGAAATACTCTTAAATTGTACTTACTGCCGGGATAACAATGCTTTGTCTATTAGGCTTGAATCCCCCTAGCCATGACATTGTTCAAATACTGCTGTTATGATGGTCTCACATACAGCTGCTTCTGCTAACGCATACCAGGAAGAATTTTATTGTGACAGCTTATGAAAAAACATAATCAAAGGAAATGTGGTAACACTTTAAGTGTCCAGTAACCAGTACTTCATCACAGCAAAACACCTACAGGAAGTGCATATGACATCCACATGAATACTAAATGAATCCATTAGGATTAGTGGTATTAAAATGAATACCAGATGCATTAACAAGGGACTGCGTAAAACAAAATGCTGCACAAATGTTTGCATCCCAATCCCAGCTTTCAAATAACATCAGCATATTACCCTAAAATCATTACTTTGCTATTCTAGTTCCTTTCCTAGGGAGCTCTAATGATAGTTCTTGCCCTACAGTGAATTCATATTGCATCTGGCACAGGAAATTTGGCATTTCAATTTACATAACTGTTTTCAATTGCACAAATTTGCTGTTCCCTAATTCTCAGCGTACTTTGGACAACAGTTTTCAATACTTGACTGAGAAAGAGCAAAACTCTGAGCCAAACAACTTTTCTTTCCCTCCCTCTTCTGTTGGAGCGTACTCATGATTTTATCAGATGGAGATAAAAGGTTAAGTGTCAGATTTCAAAGAGCACAAGTTGTCCATCATTTTGCCTCGTTTAATTCAGATATCTGGGACTGATTGACAGAGACTGGATCGTGTATTACAAGCGAGAACTGCAGTCTGGGTGAAAATCCAGACACCAAGAAGTATGACATTTGCCAGGAAATAACATTCTTGTTTATGTCAGATCAGAAAAGACAAAGATAAAGGACAGTAATTCTATGAGACCAAACAAAAAACAGTACAGCTTTATTATTAACTGTGTTTCAGCTGCAAATATGGAAGGCAGATATACTTCTGTAGAATATGTACAACTCCAGGCTGTACATTGCTTGATGTTGAAGGAATAAATTATGAGCAAACAGCAATATACACCACACACAATCTGCTTGAAATATCAGAATGAAAACAAGGGACAAGAGGTACAGATAGACTGGAAGAGGAGGGAATGTGTCACAGAAATAAATCAAAACAAGTTCCAGCAAGCTGTAGACCCTCCAGCTTAATCTACTGGTAAGGAAAGTCCTAGGAGTGATTGTAAATCTAAGGAAATGCCATTATAGTCTGAACCAGGGTTTCCACTCATACTCTGAAGCTATTTACATTTCTCGAGAGAAACAAAAAGCTAATACAAGAAATTATAGAGAACTACAGGTAGCTGTCGAGAAGGAGAGGCAGCCTGAGACTGGTGAATTCTGTTGACAGACTCTCTGCCATTAGGAGCAGCAGTGACAAAATTCTCTCTCCTTTCCATTGACATCCCATGGTTTGCTGATATTTTGCTAATTTTTCCAGCATTGGCTGCTGCAATATATTCCATGTCTGTCATTACCTGCCTGTGGCAAGACACCTAGTTTGTTGCAGAACCCATTCTCCATGACTGAGCTTGGGGTCTGAGATGTGAGAACTGACAACTCAGGCTTTTGAATAGGACATGTGCAGCACCATCCTCACCCAGTACAAGAGAATCTACTAACAGGGAAGGTAAAGCCGCAGAGAAGGGTCTCTGTAAGCAGCTCAGTGAGATATGTGATTCTCCTTGCTGAGGCAACAACATAAAATTGATAAGCAACAGAGCTCAAGGGAATAGTTTACCAGAAGTTGACTGTCTTGATGGGGAGCCTTGTCCAGTGCCTCCCAGCCTTTTTGAAGGCAGCACTGGCAGCCACAGGGTGGGCAGGGGACAAGGAGATACCCGGGATTTCCAAGTGGAGGAGAGAGGTGGAGCTGAGCTCAGTGAAGTGAAACACAATGCCAAATTTCTCAAGTACGTCTCAGCCATAGAAAAGACAGGAACCACTGGTCTGTGCAAATCCCTTCTGTCATGCTGAAGCCTTCTCAGCAGCCTGCCCCCCCCCCCCTTTTTTTTTTTTTAAATGTTTCTATCAACTTCTGCCACCATTCCACCCACTGCAGCTCTTCAGCCATCTCTTGCTGCCCGCTCACATTAGTGTGTCCCAGTCCCTTCCTTCTCCTGGTCTTTTTAGCTACTTCCAAAAGGAAAACATGCCAATCTTGGGGTCAGCAGGTTAGGTGAGAGATTAAATAGGTAGATTGAACTTCTTGGCCATACAATCTCTGTGGTAGAATTAGACAAAGACAAATGCAAACTGCAACTACATGTAGTATAATTATGGCTTTCACAGATTTTTTTTTTTTTTGCTTGATTTTTGCTGTTTGTTTACAAATTCACTTCACAGAATAAGTGACCGATAGCATCTAGAAGGTCAACCAAAGTAAACAGTTTTAAGGGATCTTGAGGCAGTAATTTTGAAGAGAAAATATTGTTTTATTTAAGCACTCTCCAAAAGGGAGGCACAGTATAAGCATATATAGGATTCTCAAGTTCCTCATAACTGAAGGTAGAGAGTGCACTCTGGGATACATATATAGACATATGTGTGTGTGTCTATGTATTTACAGTGCTGTGGACATACTGCATTCTCTTAAAAAAAAGTGCAAGTTCCAGTTTACATCAGATAGGCCTTTCAATTATGAGGCAAGGACATAAAATTCTGCTATTAAAGCAAAATACCACAGAAGGTGAAGGAATTGAAGCTATATTAGTTGCTTTATCCCTGTAGTTAAAAACAAGAAAAATATATCCAAACCCCAGAGTCTATGTTGAGTCTACTTATGTCACTGCCAATGAGAGTTAAAATTTCCGTTCCTATGTTTGTCTTCTTTGGATACAGTTCAGACTACTTTTACAATATGTGCTCTGACAGGGAGGTCTAAAAGAGAGCTGCCAAACTTCTCTTCCCCCATATTCACAAAACTATGAATAATCAACTCTTCCTTAACTCTCCCACTTTTTTTTTTTTGACATTATGGAAGAATAAATACGCTTTTTTTTTTAAAAAAAAAAGAAGAAATACAACAAAAATTGGAGCAGTTTTCAAGTGTTAACTTTTTCAGAACTACTAACAAGATATTAAAACCAATGAATGCTTAAAATGGTTGCAACAGTTTAAGGTGTGGTTCTGTAACTGAAATTCAGTTCCAAAGGCTTCTGTAACTTCAATAAAGTCAATAGAAGTTGGATGAATTTGATGCAATAAACTTATAAAACATATGGGCAATCATACTGCTATCTACTGTTTAAAATATTTTTTATTTTAGCTTAAAGAAGCTTTGAGTTTGTAAAACTGGAAAAATATGATTTATACTATTCCATTGCTTTACAGATGCCTTAGCTCATTGGGATTATGCAACTTCTTGTCACTTCATATGCAGTAAACAATTCCATACTCGATCAAATCTTGATTCAGAGATGCAGTAGGGAGAATCTGCTTTGAAATATTCAGAATCCCCCCCCCAAAAATCATCATTTCAAAGAGAGCTTGATGAAACAATCTGTTGTTTGTACCAATATTTTGGGGGAGAAAGACGTAAAATTAAACAATCCATCATTTTGTAGACTAAAAAGACTGCATATATGAATTATTTACATAACGTGGTCATGAAAGGTCTATTTAAATTCACATCTAAAGGCAGATTAGTTAACATCAGCTTCAACGTAAGCTGTGTGCAGGCACTCGCAGGCAGAATTGCAAGGGAGAATGGTCCGTTTTCCTTTTTACGCTTTTTGAAGAGCAAGTACAAATGACAAAAAAGTGTTTGAGTCTTTACATGGGTCTCACTCAGATCTAAAAGCTGAATGTCAAGAGGAGTATTTCACAAATCTCTACTGCAGTGCCTGTTGCTTTCTCTGTAGAAAACAGCTGCTAATAGTTACTCCATTTTGGTAGTATCATGCTGTCTTTTCTGCAACTGTCATAAGGGCAGCATTTTCAAGATGCTTAAATAAATCACTGGGTTTAGTAGGAAAAACAGCGTATGGTTTTGAAGGGCACTGAACATGTACCGCCAAGCCAGTGACAGACTACTTTCTAGTCCAGTCTATAGCAGACACTATCAAATACTCCTAGTTTCTGGTTTTGTAATACGGAATAATTATGACTTGAATTCTTTCAAATGGAAGCAACATCAAACATTTAATCCTGCCTTTAGAAGGCTTCTATAGTGCCTAGCAAAACCACTTCATTGTGTACACCTCAGCAGAGCCTCATAAAAAGAAGTTAAAGAAACAACGAAAATCCACATTGCTCTATAAGATTATGAATTTTGCTTCTCATTTATTGTTCTATCATTCTGGCTATTACTATTTTCTCATTTCTCATGTAAGAATTGTCTTCCCTACTTCCAACCTTACACGGGTTGTTGTAACAAAGTGTTGGCTGAGCGTTGGAGATTTCTGAAATTGACCCTAAACAGACATCAGTACATGACTTTTGAAAACCTCTTCAGCAGGTACACTCAAAAGATCTTGGTGAGATCATAACAAAAGGAAATTTTGACTAAACTTTCACTAAAGCACTTTGATCCCTTTTGGGTAAGACAAAAAATTATCGTTTACTGGAGAACGGTAGAACACTGAAGGTCTGTGCAAGTGAGAGCTCTAGTCACAATCTACATTCATTTCAATCTGAATGGGAATGCTGAAAGAGAAGTTGTTCAAACAGGAGCAAAACAACAAGCCAGCTGGGGCTGCTTGTTCTGGCTGTCTGCCATATCAGTGCTGCCATTTTGGGAAGTATACCGGATTAGGAGATTGTGGACAGTTGCAGAGCAGCTCATGGAAAGAAAAAAAAGAATGGAGTCGAGATGGAGAGGCTTGTAAGACTGAACTGTGCAAATACAGAAACAACTAAATTATGCAAAAATAGAGGACCCAGTCAAGGGAGCCAATTAACATGTCTGAGGAATTTCCACTCTTGGGTACATTACTAACAACCAAAACCACCCAGCCCAAGGCATAGTCAAGACAATCTGAAGTTTGAGAGAGCTCCTTGTAGAAAAGAGAGCTCTTCCAAGGAACACAGTGTAAAGGACAGTTTTAGCCTTGTTTCCTTAGAGCTTTGTTTAGTTTTCATGCTCAATTATTCCTCCGTAACTTTTCTTCCCCTAAGACATCAATGACAATGTTCATCTGTGGTGCCTGACATAGATCCAACTAGAGTCTACAATGGTAGCCAGCTCTCACAGTCATGCCTGACTGGGAACATCATCCCAGTGAAGGGTTCACACAGCAGAAGCTGCTTAATTACTCACTTCCACATCATTCACCATCTATTAATTGCAACTCGTGGACTCCTACACATTTCTATGGACAGACCATCAAGAACAAGAAGAGATGAACATGAACACGATCAAGAAAGGACATGATGGTTAACCCCAAGTTTTGATCTGGAGCCAACTGCATCAGCAGATACAACAACTTCAGTGGCAGTCTACAGTATTCTATACATTTTCTATTAGCTAATTTCTCAAATTTTCTGTATTAAGCAGGTAAATTGCTGTGATAGTTCTTCCTAACACTGTCAGTGGCTCAGCACAATGCTAGAACTTGAAGCAGTAAAAAGAACAATACAAAACTCAAGTTTCAGCAACAGTTTTGCAAAAGGAAAATGGAAAATATTTAGAAAGTTCTGTCTCCCATAATCCCTTCCAATCCCAATAGGCAACAAACCTCGTCCCCACACAGCATTATATTTTCATGCTGTGTTGGGTTTACATGGTAAAGGTTTGGTAGCAGGGGGACCACAGGGGTGGCTTCTGTGAGAAGATTCCAGAAGCTGCCCCATGTCAGATAAGAGCCAGCTCCAGCCGGCTCCAAAAGGGACGCACCGCTGGCCAGACCTGAACCAATGAGCAATGTTGCTTGCGCCTCTGGGAGAGCATATTTAAGAAGGGGAAAAAACTGCTGCGCAACAGCAGCTGGGAGTGACAGGAGTGAGGAACAGCCCTGCAGACACCAAGGTCAGTGCAGAAGGAGGGGGAGGAGGTGCTCCAGGCGCCGGAGCAGAAGTTCCCCTGCGGCCTGTGGTGAGGACCATGGTGGAGCAGGCTGTCCCCCTGCAGCCCATGGTGTACCACAGTGGAGCAGATCTCCACGCTGCAGCCCGTGGAGGAGCCCACGGTGGAGCAGGTGGATCTGGCCTGAAGGAGGCTGCAGCCCATGGAGAGCCCCCGCAGGAGCAGGCTCCGGGCCGGACCTGTAGCCCGTGGAGAGGAGCCCACGCAGGAGCAGGTGATCCGGTGGGAGCTGCCACCCGTGGGGGACCCATGCTGGAGCAGTTTGCTCCTGAAGGATGGACCCCGTGGTACGGACCCATATTGGAGCAGCTCTTGAAGAGCTGCAGCCTGTGGGAAGCCCACGCAGGACCCGTTCGGGAAGGACAGCATCCCGTGGGAGGGACCCAACGCTGGAGCAGGGGAACAGAGAGCGACCATGAAGGAGCGGCAGAGACGCAGCGATATGGACTGACCGCAGCCCCCATTTCCCGTTCCCCTGTGCCGCTCGGGGGGAGGAGGTAGAAGAGGGTGGATGGGGGGAAGGTGTTTTTAGTTTGCTTTTAGTTTCTCACTGCTCTAGTTTGCTAGTTATAGTAATAAATTATATTAATCTCCCTGTGTTGAGTCTGTTTTGCCCATGACGATAATTAGTAAGTAACCTGCTTGTCCTTATCTCAACCCTTAAGCCCTTGTCTATCATATTTTCTCCCCCTGTTTCTTTGAGGAGGGGGAGTGAGTGAGTGGTTGTGGTGGAGGTCGGCTGTTTAGCTGGGTAAAACCACCACACATGCCCAAGTAATTCAAAACAAATCTTGTGATGTTTTCTGAGGTAGAAAAAATTACATAGCAGCCAATAGATGCAAGAATCAAACATTTTGTTCATTTTGCTTAGCATCACAAAGACATTTGTGTACTAACAGAACAGCATCACGGTCATTAATACTGAAGTTCTAGTGCTAAAACTGTCAGGACTATAGCGACGCATTGACCGATAGAGAATCACTAACTAGATAGCCATGTACACTCTCAGCATAATGATCTCATGCTTTTCCAGTCTACATCATCTTCAACTTCCACTTCCCAAGAAATTTCAAGGGCATGGAAAAAGGAATGTAACAGCTCTCATCAGAGCAACAGCCAACAGTCATCAGATATACAAACAGAAATGATTCTGGCTCATTACCTTAGATATCTTCTTGATTACAGAGAGGTCTTGACTTCTCAACCTGTACTGTTTAGAGCTGGTTCTGGAGGTTTTTACTGGGCAACAAATAACAATAAAATCTGTGTATCAGGATTAACCTTGTAATTACTTGCTGCTTGATTTTATCCTCAGCAATGAGAACCAGTGATCCACTATGGAGAAAACCCTTAAGATTTGCCTATGGTTCTTTTTAAGCTCTGTGTTTTAAAGGATTGTCTATGTTTTTTCCAACAGTAAACCACAATTGCACCTTGATACTTATGTTAATCCTGGATACTCTAGTTTACTAAGAACAGATAAGAATTCTTTGAGTTCTACACATTTCCAAATCTCTGTTAAACGTTAAAAAGCTTCTCTACCATTTTCTAATGCTTTTTTACCATAAGCAGTCATGTTCAAATATTGAATATTCTTCTGAGATTTTTTTGTCACTTGTGGTTTTCTACTCTGCCTTGTGAACAGTTTTGCAGATGGTTTTCATTTGGAAGCTTAAGTGAGGTGATCTTTTATGTTATTATTGTTCATGCTTGTTCATGACTGGCTTTCTTTCAATAAAATACAGTATTTTGTGTGCTCTGTTCCACTAGTACATAATGTGCAAGAATTTTTCTTCATCAGAATCAGGAATCTCAGCCAACTTCAATTTCTCTATATAAACATTTGTCTGCACTGCCCTGTTGTTTATCCCACTTAAAGAGAGATGAGGTGCAACTGAGTGGGGGGGAATATAAATAGCAGCACAGCCTATTGCATATAAGGTAATTAATCAAAACAGACAGGAAAGGGGCATAGGGAAGGTGATGGTCAAGTGAGCACCTCTTCTCACGGAGACATTGGAAAACCTATCTATTCAAAGCAGATAACTTAGACTAACAAATTACCTAGGTGTTGTAATTAAACCAGAAATTGAAAACTCAGTGAATTTGGTGGTATACCCAAAATCAGTACTAGATATCCAACTTTATCCAAATTCAGAACAACCCCAGACGGGAGAAGGAAAAAAAAACCAACCACACACAACAAGTCTAACTACAGCTGTGGTCAAACATAAACCACAGCGCTCTCTACCTTGGGCTCATTAGCCTTGGGGGTTCTTCTTTAACCAATATGAAATACACACGCTAGAGAATACAATACCACTCAGATTATGTCTTTTCTATAGTACATCAACCACTAGAGGTGCGAACGGTGAGAAAGATGGTTTTATATCACATCTATAAGCAATCACACTGCTGTTTTTACCTTTGACAGCCAGAATTTGAGAAGTGTGATAACCATTTTATGATTTAATACTGAAGACACATAAGATGTCATTTTAAGAGCTGGAATGACATTATACCAGATACCACTGTCTACAAACTAGTTGATCTTTCCATAGGCTTGCAGACCAGGCAGATAATTTGATGGGAGTCGTAGTCAAGCTTTTCTGAATCAGTTTATCAAACAGTTATCAGATAATTCTAAGCTTAGAACAATTCTGGGCAGAAGCTGCTCAAGCCCAATTCCCATGAGAGAATGCTTTTAAATAAATAGATCTTCACACTGGAACAAACATACACACTTATGACAAGGCAATTGATCACATAAAAAAAATCAGGGCTAGATTCCCTGTTAGAGACCCTGATGGACCAAAACTATCTGCTTCTACTCAGTTATCCCATGCACCATCTTCAGCATCAGCTCTTGGGTCACATGGGTAGATCAGAGTTCTAGCTCCTTCACAAAACAGTTGAATCTCGTGACCAGAGCCAGAAAGTACAAGGCAGAAGCATCCATACTTTGCCATGCACCTGAGTATAGAGGTGTCAGAGGACTCAACAGTCCCACTGCAAGCCTTTGGTTATGTTATGCATAGCATCAGAGAGCAGTGGCATATCTAGGCCTTTTACTCTCATGGTTATGCCTAGCATCGGAGAGCAGTGGCATATCTAGGCCTTTTACTCTCATGGTCCCATTCAAGAAAGACAAAGCCATAGCAAGAGATCATTTCCAAAACATGTCCATGTTTCATCTATAAATGGAGAGCTCCAGCTTTTAAATAATAGCTTTTTCAATGCTCGATATTAAGAGAAACTAGTCTGCTAAAGGCTAATTTGTCAGTCAAAATAAATTTTCAAATGAAGGTTTCTTTTTTTTTTTTTTTTTTATAGTTTGCTTCAACATAATGAATGCTTTAAAGATAGCATAGTATTCAATACTCCCTCCACCATGGGTCATGTGTTTTCTCGTCACACACCAGCAATGAAAAAAGTTTAATTTATTGGTAAGACTGCTCATGTATGATATCAAAAATCAGATATTCAGCAGAAACAAATCTAATCATCATTAATGGGCTTTGAGACAAAGCTATTTACATCTATTGTCAATACATCACTCTTTGAAATACATAGCTCTTTTCATATCATATTTCATGACATGGTTGTACAAAAAACAATGGTTCTTGGAGCAGAAAGTACATGCCAGCAAGTGAACTTAGACAATCCTCATTTTCCTGTGGAAATTTCTAAATCTTACATGTTTCAGTACAGTAGTGCAGCCATGATGACTTGTGGGTTGGCATTTCATAGTTCAAATAATGCTAAATTGATGCAAATCTCTGTCTGGCTTTTCTTTATATACTATCACCACTACCTCATGAGGTGCATTCAGTTGTTGGGGTGGAAATCTGTTTTTATTTTCTTTTGATATGATTGTCTCTCATACTTTCAGGAAAGTCACTGTCTTCTGCCTCACTGATCTTAGAGTGAAACTGTTCATAAACCTAGCAGCTGGAATAAGAAGTACTTGTGTTCTTGTCTCAACCTAAAGTAAGGCATGGTAGGGAGCCAACAGAGAAATGAAGGTCTAAAAAATACCTGTTGAGGTCTGTGGTGCAGTGTCTGATTGCTGAGGAAACAAGAATATCATCTGGGAACTCTTAGGTATACAGAACCTGCAAGACTTTATTACTACAGTGGTCATTCAATGGTGTATGCCTCTCCTTTCCATGAGTCAACCCCATAAACAGTGCAAAATTAGCTCTTCTCTGAGCATTTGAGTGTTAGCTGGAGAGTGACACTAAATGCACAAAGACGTGATTAAACTATTTTACATTTCTACTCTTTCCAGCTCCAACCTTAGAACATTAGCATAGCCAACGTAACCGGTGACAGTTAAACACCACCAATTAATATTTTTGTTGTTGTTGTTCAGGACCAGGCTTCAATTATCAAGAAACACTGAGCAAGTAGAAATGCTGTGAAGCCTATCTGAAGATCTGAACGCAGAGAAGTCTAACCAAGTTTTGTCAATAGCTATCCTTCTATTTAATATCCCTCTTTCCCCTCCCCCCCCCTTTTTTTTCCCAGTTGGAGATGTTTTCTATAAGCACTTTCACCTTCATGTTGCAAAACAACTGTTTTGCTCCCCCTCAGATGTAGGAGGTATGAAAATGTTGCTGGAAGTACCCAGGTGAAAGTTAAGAATAAATACCTGACAAAGTACCATTATGCAACAGAAATAACCAACATGCAAAGAAGAACAGCATACTACCGTCTTCTGTTAATACGACTTTCAGAAGCAACTGGAGAAGAGTGAACTCCTGGGGGAAAACATTCAATTAACCTCACACAATGTGGCAAAAGCTATCTTCATTTTTAATCCCTAACATCCAAGAAATGTGATTACATGAAAGCAGTAAACGATTGTGTCCAATTCAAAGCTAAAACTAAACAAGTCTCAGTGGAGTTCAAGACTATGCAATTTCCACTTGCTATTAGCCTGGTTGGTTGGTAAGGAGGATGCATCTCCCTGCAGTACAGTCTGAAAAATCACAAGCACATTTACTGTGGTTTAAGTGAACTTTTTTTTCCTGGATTTGCTAGACTAGCAGCATGCCTATGGTTCCATGTTCTATTTGAAATAAAGGAGAAAATTTCCATCCTTTTTGTCTTTTTGCATCTCATTCTGCTCAGAATTGAAGTCACTCACTTCTGTTTGCACTCCTGAATCTCTATAGGTTTCTTTATGTAGACCTGCTTACATCACCGCCCCATCATCAAAACAATTTACATATCATCTGCACTTTTTTTTTTGTAGCTGAGACAGCATTGGCATACAAGAAACAAAAATACCAAAGAAGAGAAAAACGTACTAAGGAAATCTATTAGAAGAGGAATTTGAGATGTAAGTTCAAGATCCTGTTGCTTGGTTAGTGGGTTACACCAACACAGATTATTTTAGATATCTTTGAAATAGGTGCCAATAGATCCTAGGAAGCATAATGAAGTATAACACTGTCATTCATACATCAGTTCAGTATACTTGCAACGATTGCAGAAAGTATAATGGAATACTTTGTTCATTTAAAAAAAAGAGGTAGGAGATTTCACTTTGGAATTTTACATTTCAAGGCCATTTAGTGCATGTCTTGTGATATACTTGATATCTCATTTCATCATCTTGATCGTGACTCTCCATAGCCAGCAGCAGTCCTACTCATCACAGAGTCATGCTCTGAAGGGAACTGTCGAACCTGATTCCACCCAAGAGACAGGATGCAATTCATGATATTACAGGCATCGTTGGTGTCAACAGAAAAAGTCACTGCTAAGATAAAGCGGGCAGATGGAACCCAGACAAATCAAATTGGAAAATATTACAGTTGGCTGCCAGCGTGAATTACTTTCAGGTGGTCACGTTTATCCCTAATTAAGATAGCACCCTCAACACGCAATCCTAATGAGCCCTCAGTAAAGGCATAATGAGTCCTAATTCTCAGCTTGCATAGTTGCATTTCTCAAAGCAGGTTGGTTACAACACAACACGTGAGGCATATCAAGTACCTTGCATTTGCTAAGTGAAGTAGGTGTCGGATGAGATTAAAAATCTGATTAATTCATGTGTGCTCGCGCCTGTTTTAAAAACATATTGGAGAAAAAAAAGTTTACAATTTACCCTACTAGTAGGCTGCGGAATTTTGTTATTTTTATGGAGGAATCTGCAAGATGGAAGTTTAAGTTAATAGCATGTGAGTAGGCATACAGTATACATGATATACAAAGCTTCCTTCAAGTCTTTAGATTACTCAAAAATAGATTTCAAAGCCTAAAGAAAAAAATGGACTTCCAGAACGGTTGTCTTGTGGTTAAGTGAGCTTTGTAACAAAGCTTTGATGTGGAAAGTTGACAAAGTAATATAAACGTTAGGTCTTTTGTAGGAATGCATAACCAAGAGTTTGTAAGGCTAGCAGGCAGAAGACCTGGACTCTATTCCTGTCTGAACCATAGAACTGTTCTATCAACTTTAGAAACACTTATCTCTACTGCAAAGAGAGCCAACTAAGTAAAAATACACATGCAGTTTCAGTTGCTGTTTTCCATCTATAACAACAAGGTGCAATTCCTTGTCTTGTGGGCATTTTATGACAGCTGTTGTTTACAACATCCTTGAACAAACTAGACTTCAAAAGCATTAGTTAACATGATATGGTTAACCACAGACAATTCTAAGGCAGAAATGTTTGTCCAAAACCTACTCAACCTATTATTTTCAAAACAAAGAACAGTTCTGACTTTGAAACCTATTTGAGACAGGTAGATGAATAAAGAATGGAAGTAATATTTTTGAACTCTGTAAGAAGAACAATAGAACGCTTACCTTCCATGACAGCATCACTGCAAGTCACATAATGGTGGATATATCTAGTTTACTTTATCACATATTAGAGGTGGTCATGTAACACTAAGCAAAATATCTTTCAAATGTGGTGTCCTCTAAAATGATTATTCATAAGGCAATAATGGTTTTTAGCAGGTATCCAGATTATGATCTACTCTAATCAATTTATATGGGAGTACCTAGATTACAGGTATAAGAAAAGATTTGCATGATCTTCATGCTATATTACTAGTCATAAACTTGCTTGCATTGCATTTTGTTAAAAATGCTTGCCTACTTCTGGTCATCACATTAATATTTTCTCACAGGTACCAATACTTTGCACATTTGGGAAAAGACTTACTTAGGCTAGCGAAAAACATGAAGTGCCAGACATTCAACTAACATGAATCAATGTTGAGGAAAATTAGTAACAAAAATTTCATTACCAGACTATGTCCACACTGGCATTTGTAAAGGTATAGAACCCAGCATAATGGGGCATCAAATTCCATGGCAACAAGGACTGAAAATAAACTAGCTAATTTACAAGAAAAGGCTTTTTCTTTTTTCCCCCTACCAGTGCCTGAAGAAGCTGCCAGTGCAAGGTATCAATGCCACAAGAGTTTCTGGTATTCACACTATTCTGATCTAACACAGGTATGCTGAATACTGTTTTAAGAAACTCTCATATCTTCTCGTGCAACTGATTTCTCTTGCCATAGACCAATCTGACAACTATTTCCTCCTCATCTCTCCCTAGGCACATGAGTTTTCATCTTCCTTCACATTCTTTCCTTAGTGATAAGAATTGCCAGATATTAACACAGACACTAGGAATTTATATCACTATTAGAGCTGGCCAGGAATTTTCTTAGGAAATACTATCAAGTATAAACAGAGCATGGGAAAGTCAGTTTTGTAATGGAAGATCAGACTTGATGCATGTTGCACAGTTGCAAAAATCATAGTTTTGATTGTTTCAATTTGAAACAGGTTATTTCCTTTGTCAAATTACTCTTGGTCTTGAAATTAAGTTAATGTACACCTCAACTAAAGGGTTACTAAACACATTGACAACAGCGCAAAGAAAAACTGTCAATTTGTTTTGAAGTGTAAAAATATAAGATGTGGATTTTTATTTATTTATTTTTGCTTGACAGGAGTTGGAACAAGTGTTGCAACACAGGAGAACATCTTTGTGTGATTACCAGAAAGTACTGTGACAGTGCTATACAGCCTTTATTCAGTTTACAAAAAAAGCTCTGGATAGGAAAAACAATGCCAAAATGATCAGAGAAGTTTTGTATCGACACCAAGCTGAGAACTCAGCATCTTGTGAGACTCCAGCTAGAGCTGAAAGGGTTCTCACAGGCATCATATCCTAAAGGCTAGACCAACGGTGCTTAACTAGGCCTGAGAGATGTTTCCTATCCCCGTTCTTAAGAGCTGTCAGTGAATCGTAGTTTTCCAGTGATTCTCTTCCAGTCTTGAAATGTCTCCAGCCCTGCAGACATGCCTACCAGTAGAACCCA
>VXAL01011488.1:7668-41789 GCA_013399475.1 Chauna torquata
GGTGGAGAAGCCGGTGCTGTTTGTGTGGCACCGCGGCTGCTTCCTTCCGATGATCAGGACAAAAGCCTCCGTAAATCAGGGGCGACGCAAAGGTATTTGCCGTCCCAAACTTTTAAAGTAATCTGCAAAAAAAAAAAACCCTGCCGCCACCCTGTTTTTAGAGCGGGCTCGTCATGGCCACTGTTCTGAGAGGCCGTTTCTGAGGCGTGACGTACGAACGGGCTTCGCGAAGCCGGTACGCATTTCGGGTGCCGTTCCAGTGAAAGAAATAGCCGGGCTGTGCACGGCGCTCACCCCTTTACCTCTTCCTCACAGAGGTGAGCGCAGCGCTTCAGACCGCCTTGTGTAGTCGTGCTGAGGTACGCACGGCAAGTTTTGAGGTGCCTGATGGGGATAAATCACAGAGAAGGGCCATTGCTGCCTTTTAAAAGGAGCGACGGCAAAGCTATGCAGTGCTTGTAGCTTCGCTTTGCTCTCCTTCTGTGTGTAAAGCTGCACCGGGTTCAGTCGCAAAGAGGAAAACAGCAGAGCTAATGGGGAATACTTGCAGCAAAAATTAATGTCCTGATAGATGATTTAGCCAGGGCAGCCCTTGGCAGCCATCAGCGGGCATGCTGTGTATGAGCCCGTGGTCGCTGAAGCAGCTGCAGGCGTCCTTCTGGAAGTGCAAAACCACTTCACCAATATACATGTAACAAAACAGCTTTTCAGAGAAAGAAACAACAGAATTAGTGTCCCAGAACAGAAATGAAGTGGAGATGATCACGTTATCTCTGCAGTTTCAAATTAAAGGATTATGGTTGTTTTTCTTCAGACCTGGAATGAAAGCATTTGGCTTTTTTTTTTTTTTTTTTTAATAAGGAGTATTTAGAAGCTTTCAGAAGTTTTTTGATTGGAAACCTTTTGTTTCACTTTATTACAAGTCAGTGTGTGTCAGTTGTGAGCTGGGAAACAAGGCAAAAATATAAATGTGGAAAGCAGGGTTTCACTTGTTGTGAAGCAAATTCCAAATGACGTTTCAAGTTTCTTGTTTTAGAGCATTTTCTTGAAGAAAAGATACTACAATATACTCTGGTTTTGAGGAAAATAGCACATTTTGCCATTTTTTCATTGTGACTTTTTGAAGCATCTCTAATGGGAAATGCAGAAGTACCAGTTTGTACGTGTAAACTACACGTGTACGCACTGCACTCATTCAGACATGCTCTGCAGGGTTGTTTTACAGGCACAGGAGCGTCTGCACACCCACACAGCCTAACTGTAAAGAGTTTAAGCTGTGCAAGGAGCGTACGGCTGTTTTGTTTCTGCTCGTTTACCAGCCAAACTATAGTGGTAATCAGAAGGTTGGTAACCTGTCGTGTGTTTAAGCAAGACAGGTTCTTTCCCTCTTCCCTTTCAGAACTAATGTATGTAAGAGGTAGCAACTTGTTCCCCACTTTCTGAAGTTTTGTTCAGCTGAACCTTTAGTCCCAGCGCTTTGGAATTTCATGACATTTCTGTGACGCTTGCGTTTAAATGATTACATTGGAACTGGAGCATTGCACGAGCTCTGGTATTTGGGAGGCAGTACGTACAGAACGGCCTGATATCTTGATGGGTTTTGAACACTTAAAAGTCTAGATTTTATGTTATTAATTTATTTGGCAGATTTAGGAGAAAAGCGCTGATAAAAGATCCAGCCTGGGTCTTAGGGATGCTTTAGCAGTTCTTTACAATATATTTTATTTGAAACTAACAATTGTCTAACTAACTATTCATTCCAGCTAAGAACTGACTAACTGGTTGTCAGACTCCTTGCTTTTGGACCTTGTCAGGTCCCAGTACTGCAGTTACAGCTGCGCTCAAGGGCACGAGCAGGAGGTTTGTAGGTAGAGAGCTTTCCTTCCAGAGATACTGGTCAGTCAAAAAGGATGTTACTTCTCCCTACAAGCTCCTCCTGCCTTTTATCTCCTTGTGTTGGGGGTGGTAAGCCTGCTTAGGACTTGTCTGTGTTCTTGAGCTCATCTGCTTTGTGTGGGTGCGATGGTCCAGCCCTGTGCTGATGGTGGCTGTGCCAGCCCAGAGCATGGACCAGCTCAGCGAGGGCACGCTGTGGCTGGCGATGGGGTCTTTACTTGACAGGGGAGGAGCTGTCCCTACAGAGGAAGGAAACAGTTTGTACCCATGCGTCCATACAGCTACTGAGGTGAAGACAGAAGATCTCTCTAGCTTTGCTGCAAATGTATGCAGAACCTAAAGAAGGGCCTGTGGGCACCTGGCACTTGCATCAAGACAGCAAGCTGCCTTGTGAAGCCTGAAGCACTCTTATCTTTGGAGAATTTGGGCAAGGCGGTTGTGTTTGGCTTGGACAAGTCCTCTCAGCCCATCTGAGTTAGCAGTTCTTTTCTGTGGCTGTTTCACTTGCCACATGCAGGCTGCCAGAGAGCCCTGCACGCCTCAGGTGGGGGTTCCCAAGGACAGTTTTGTCCTGGTTTCGGCTGGGATAGTGTTAATTTTCTTCCAAGGAGCTGGTATTCTCATCCTAAATCCAAAACACAGCACCATACCACCTCCTTGGAAGAAAATTAATTCTATCCCAGCCAAAACCAGGACGGGTTTGCTTTCGGGAACATGCTCTGTGGTGGTAGAAGCAGCCCCTTGCTCTTGGTGCGCATCCCTGCCTTGCTTTGAACTGCCCCACAAAGTGCTGGTGGTGTGCGCACCGCTTGGGAGCCTCTGGAGTGGGAAATGCCTTTGCCTGCTCCCTGGGTGCTTTGGAGAGCCCTGGGCTACGGGGGTGGGATTTGGAGTGGCCCCAGCAGCCGAAGGGAGCAGGCACAGCCCCAGGGCCAGCAGGGGACCATTACAGCCTGTTATCCTGCCAGCTGCTCACTTGTGCTGGGTTATGTTTACATAATGCATGAAATGTAATCAAAAGGACTGTTCCACAAAGTGATTTAAAGACTGCAGAATACACACTGAACAAGCACCCCTACAGATGTTGCTGAGTGTAAGATGGCAGCCAGCTTTCCTCTTGGCTGATGGGATCACTATTTTATATTTATGCTCATTTGGGAGATCTATAAATACATTAAAAAAAAACAGAATTAGGCAGCTGTATATGAGTTTCCCTAATCCACAAATTCGTCTAAAAATATCTGGTCCTTGCTGAAAGTAGAGGATGATACCGCAGGAGAAGTGGCTGATAAGGGTAATATCTCATTTATATGGAGAATCGTGGACACCTCATATGTTTATAGCCAGGATTTTCCCCCCTCAAAACAAGAGCTGTAGAGTGTGGCTATTTGGCTCGATCTAAGCAGACAGATCAGAAAAGAAATGAATGCCTCATGGTAGTATTTCTCATGAGCTCAGTTGTCCCAGACTGTAAGGGACTGGAAGGCTCTGTTGTATCCAAGTGAGCTTTGAAAAGCTACAGTTTTTAAGGCTCTCTTCATCCATATCCGAGCAATGATAAATAAATGTGAATTCAGATGCCCTAGTAGCGGTTGATAAAGGATGTTAGTGAAGGTGAAAAGAGACAGCCAAAACCAAAAATATTCTCACATTAAAAGAAACGTAATTCACTGTGATGTGGTTGGTGGTGGGAGGAGAATTTTGCGATACCGTGACTGTCCCCAGATGGAATTAGCAAATTCTGTTGTGTATGTGTGTTTTTAGGGTCATTCAATAGAAGAAAAAGAAATTCCCTCTACGTAACTGTGACTCTCCTCATTGTGTCAGTATTAATTCTAACGGTGGGCCTAGCTGCTACAACAAGAACCCAAAATGTGACTGTTGGAGGTTATTACCCAGGGGTTATTGTAAGTATAGAACTCCTAGGTAGGTCTAGAAAACTTATTGCCTACAAAGTCCCTTGTGATGCTGCAAATGTTATAAAGGGTGATCTTGTCCTGAATATTAAAGTATGCTCAGCTACTTCATTGCCATTTGATTTATTTGTTTTATTATTATTTTGCACCTGCTGCTCATTCCCATGCAAAAATCCCATCCAGTCAAGTGGCATTTTCCCCTGAGCTTAGATAATTACATGCTTTTGATCTAACAGTGAGACAGATAAATAGGTCTGACATCAGTCAAAGCAACCTGAGAACTTCTTTGTTTGCATGCATCAAATTAACCCCAGCCATAAGTGAGGAGAAGGACCAGAGGTGCCAAGAACAGCTGAGAGACTAGGTCTTGGGATAGAACAGTTCATTTGGAAGGGACCTACAAAGATCATCAAGTCCAACTGCGAAATGCTGTTCTTGTGAACTCATGGTCGTAAAGTCCACTTGCAGAAGTGTTTAATGGTTGGGAGTCTCTTAATGGAGAACCACACTGGCAATAGCTTTGGCAACTTGCCGGGGGAGCATACACATCAAAGCAGCTAGCACATCGATTTTTTTTTTTTAAATCAACAAATGAAAATGAGAAAGGATGATCTTGTACCTTCAGATAGTTTAATTTGGAGAAGACCACTGGTACCCAGCCTTCCTGCCAGCAGATGTACAACCCCCTGCAGAAGCATGTGGGGAGAGTGCGTTGTGCACATCATGGCCCAGAACCACACGTGTGCGCTCCTGTGGTGCTGCCTGAGCAGAGGGCCAGCACGAGCTGGTCTGTTCCTGTGTGTGTCTGAGGCACACTCATAAAGGAGCCCAAAAACAACTGAGCTGCACCTAAATTCGTTTCTTAGGAGCTGAGCACAACTGCAGCCCTCGAGCTAGAGGCTCCTGGCGTAACAGCCATGGAGTGCTGTGCGTTTAGGTTTGGAGCCTCAAAGTTGGAGGTTTAAAGCCAGTTCAGATTACTAGGTGGAGAGTTGTTCTTGCCTTATTGCTGTCTGATTTATTTTACCATGCACTACTGATCTCTGGGAGGTTTTTACTTCTCTGTGGACAAGCTCTTCTATGACTGAAGAAAGCCCCTTTGCAGCCATTCGTGTGGAACATTATTACAGACAGCATTTGGTCGCTCTGATTTAGGATCATTTTTCTGACTTGTCCCAGTAACTCTGCATTTAGACCTGATCTTTTTAAAAGAGAAATATCGAGGACGGGTGTTGAGAAGGGTGACAGGCTTGCTTCAAGCTCTCTGCGCTAAGCCTACGCTTTGTCAGCCTGAGCTGGACCTCGTGCCTCAGAGCAGGTCCCACAGACTGCTGCAGATGGTGGAGCCTGGTGTTCGCGTCCCTGTGACATCTCCCTTGCTATTTATGCTCCGGCAACGTCAGCACTGCTTACGTCTTTTGTGAGACTCGATCTGCTCAAGGGTTTCATGAATTCCTGGACTAGGGAAGGGCGCTGAGTTACTCGCTTTATTTGGAGGCACCCCGACTGTGTTTGCAGGCCCATCACCAGATTCCGCCTCTCAGTCCATTAATCTGCTAAATGCGTGACAACCTCACCTGTCTCCCCGAGCGGGAAAACATTCCTGTTTGCTACCGGATGCTTCAGCAGGTACTTGAAATAGCTGTTTTGTAACAAGCTGGGATGTCTCCCTTCGCTGTGCCGTGGTGTGCGAGTGCTCGGCGAGGTGTCCGTGGGCAGGCGATGCCCTCGGCCCATAGCAGCGGCTCCGCACAGGTCGTGTCACCCACGGCTTCGCGCCGGCGTTAGGCCCGCGTGCGTCTCCGGCGCACCGCTGGTGGTGGCACCCTGCGTTGGCGAGGAAGAGAGAGAGCCCCAGAGCTCTGTTTTAGTCTAGCTTAGTGCTCCTCAGCCAAGGGCCCTGGAGCGTGTGCGTAAACAAAGCAGGAGGCTTTGTCTGTGGTCGTGCAGCAGCCCTGCGGCAATCTGGGTTGACAAGCAGCTTCCCTGGCTGGTATGTGCTGTCACTGTCACCTGGCTGGCACAGGCTTCTCTCAGAGTAGATCTGCGCTGTGCTGTCAGGCCTCCAGGACGCCTCCTGGCCACCATGCCTAACGCACCATCCTCTCCTCCTTTGAATCGCCTGCCTCGGGCACTCAAAGAAGTGTCTGGCTGCGGGGGGAAGCATCTTCCTAGGCCTCTGCTCCTGAGGAAGGACTGAAGCAGGCACTGGAGACCTTCCACACATCAGTGGGATTATGTTTTTTTTCACAAACAGAGCAGTTTCTCACTGATGCAGCTGAAGGAGCTGAAGCAGAGGACATGATGACATGTGCTGTAGCCAGGCTGCCTTCACAGCTGCCCTGACCGCTGATACCTGCACAGCTGCTTCTGTGAACGCCTCGCTCAGCTGTGCCTCCACGGGAAACAGCATCACCTATGGCTGGGTGACTGCTCTGGGCCTGGGAAGCTCAGACTGTAACAGTGATGCTCAGCAAGCAGGAGTAACCATCAGGCACAGCAGGCAAGCAACCTTATGGGAGTGAGGTTCATAGGTTGAGAAGTTTAAAAGTCCTGCATCTTTTTAAGGAATAACTCACAAGTTCCTTCCATCTCTCTTGTGAATCTTCCAAGAAAAATGTTCTTCAAGACTTCTTCTCAGCTATGAACTCCCAAGAACTCTTTTTTGCTTTGCGTAGTGGAAGTGGAGCTTCCAGCAGCTGCAGAGGCAGCCAAATCTGGCACAGCTCTGTGCAAGGCAGCCGGATTCAGGAATGGGGCAGCGCCTCTGTGAAGGCCACAGGCAGAACAAGGCTCCCAAGAAGTCTCCTCTGCATTGCCTTGTTAAAGGCTCTCTCCAAGTTGTAACAGCTTCCAGCATCAGTGTAAATGATTGACCTTTCTTAGGCTTTGACTGGCAAACCTGTTCTGTAATGGTTCCTTGTAAAGCAAGTTGGCCTGGGGCTTTCTGCTGGAAAAGCATGTTCATTTGTATCCTGTACTCATTCCAGACAGACACCCCCAGGGGATCCTATCCACCAGCAAATAACAGTGATGCAATTGATGCAAATTACAAAGGACTCTGGTGAAGAACTGGTGTTTTCTCCCATTAATGCAGGATGAGAATCCACTGACGTTCTTGATCTTCACCCATTGGATGTACACGGTCACTCTAATTTCTTCTTTTTGAATTACCTTAAATTGTCTCAAGTCTTTCACATTTTGGTTTGTGGCTGCTCTGAAATGCCACACGCACATTTCTCTTAAACATGTCGGATCAAGTTTAAACGGCACAAAATGGTTTTCTTAAATGTTTGCTTTGGGCATGTGTTGCCAGACAACTTCCTTGCTGCTAAATATCACCTGACTAAAGATATTACCTGGATCCATGTTACTGTTAATGCCTGGATCGCTCAGGTTTTGGGCTTGAAATTGAACTTTAAGACTCTCCTTACTTGGGGAAGGTGGGGGTTGATGTTTGCCCAAGCTAAGTAAAATAGAAAGGGATCAGCCCAGAAGCTTCGGCAGATCAGTTTGGGGCAGTTCAGCAGTGCCCTGGCTCTCTGCCCTGCCTGTCTGCAGCCAGGGCGCTGAGCAGTGCCTGCCTTCATTGCTGTGCTTCACATGGTAGCTGGTCCTTTTGGTCCCTGATGTGGGGACAACAGTCTGAGAGCTCAGAGTGCAGTGCAGCCAGCTGGGAAGCAGTAGCTGGGTTGGCTGCTCTGCTTAAATCCCTTGCTCTTGGGGACAGCACCCCTTGCTTCCTTTGGCACTAGCACCGAACGTTACAGGGCTTAAGCAGAGCAGAATAAGATTTAGCACCAACTTTTCATCACGTTTCTGCCTGCTAATCTCTGCTCCTGCCTCTTCTTGTTAATACTGGATTTGTTAAACCTTTGCTTTCCATTCCGGGATTTTAAAATACCAACTCCAGGTTACTTGACCCATTCTTGGGTCACTGCAGCTTGTTTTGTGCCTTACTCTGCTTCCTTAGAGCTGGCCAGTTATTTAACTTTCTTACCCAGATCTTCACCGGCCCCCTCATCTGTTGAATGGATTTGTAGCCTGCTGAGTATGAGCAATGGCAGTTGTAGGACTTTTCCAGCATTTCTCTTTGCCAGCCCAGAGAGGTGGGGTTGCGTATGCTACACACTGATCAAAGACCTTTCTAGTTATGACCCTTACAGAAGTACTTCTGGATCTTCCCCTGTAGTCCACAGTTCCCTGTTTTTAGCCTGGCTGGGGTGTGCTGTGTCCTAGAAACTTCTTCCAGTGTAGCTAAATAGCTTAAGGCTATAGAGAAAGGGGGTAGGAAATTGCGCTCCTGCCTGACTTCACTGAGCTGAAATAAAAACAGTGTTGTCAGTTACAGCAGCAGGAGAAGATGCTCTTGCTGGAGTAGCTCATTCTGTTGGCTGGGCTGGTGGGGGCTCTTCTGATAAAAGACACAGGCTGGTGAAACGTCGCCCCTGGAAGTGAGGGAGGAGGAGCAGGTGGCAAGAAACTGCTAACTCTTCCTGAGTACGAGTTCTCCCTTATTTCGTACTTCACATCAGGAAACTCTGCGAGCTGAAAACTTAGGTGATTGCTCACACCCTTGGTGAGGTTACTAGAGCCTGGTCCTGCAAATGCTAGTGATGTCCTGCTAGGTTTGCATCTGGAGGCTCCTGAGTGTTGGTAGGGTTGTTCCAGGACAGCAGTGCATATCCTCATCCACCACCCATTTTTCAGCGTCACCAGGGAGGGGATTGAAGTCAGAATTCATCCTTTTGGTTTTTACACACCCTCTTAGCGTCACATAATGGATACACTTGACAGTTCCAGCTAGTGAGAGACTCCACTGATTTCCTTGCTGAGGGAAGAGTGCTCACGCATTCACAGTGTGTTCTTTTGCTGCTTCTGGGTTTAACTGTGCTCTGTCTGTATGTGAAATGTGTTGGGTATCTGCCTGATCTAAATGCTAACAATATGTTGTCTTTCAGCTTGGTTTTGGGTCGTTTCTTGGAATAATTGGATCAAACTTGATAGAAAACAAAAGGCAAATGGTAAGTTCATTATGTAGATTTTTGGAGAAAAAAAAAATTGACAGTAACTCAAAGTTTGTATGTAAAGAGTGTTATTAATTTTCCTAACCCTTCCAGGCTAGTGCATGCCTCTTGAGAACTATAGATGGTTTCTGGCAGCCCAGGAGAACAAGGCTGTTAATCCAGATATTTTTTAAAATTTTAAAAAATGCTCGAGGAAGCACAAAGTGACTATGCACAGTCTCATTGAACTCAGTGGGATGTTTCAAGGGCTCGAAATAGAGTGCTTGGCGTTTTCAGGATACTTGGTGCTTCATAGACTCACTCCCAGTGCTTTTTCTGTTGAGCTGTCACAGTATGTGACACATAACAGAAATAGTATAGGTATAATACATTTACTTTAAATCTTTTAAAATAAATTCCTAGAGGCTCTGCAAAAATTGCTTTTGGTGACTTTCTATCCTAAGCAAAGGACAGAGAGGAAGATGAAGCACGTGGCAAAACAACCAACCCAGAGGTTGGAGATAAAAGCCTGTAGAGGGCCCAGCAGAAAGTCCTGTCTGAGGGTAAGAGTGCTCAGAGCTCTCTGCTCTGGATAGAGAGCTCTGCTCTTAGAGGATAAGTCACCTGAGATGCTGACATGATGAAAACCATCAATACCGGTATTATTGCAAAGCAACTGACTTCTCCAGTGTTGCTGATTGACATGCTTGTTGCTAGTCCTCGTTTCCAAAGGCCTCTTCAAATAGGATGGAAAACCAAGGGACTTTGCGTGCTGTAGAGCAGCAGTTGTGGTGTCAGAAGCACGGAAGGGGCTGCTCAGACTTGGTGTGCAGACCACAGCTCTCTGGTCTCTCCTCATGCTGCGAGGAGGGTTTCATGTGCTGGAGTCTCTGTGCAATGAGAAGAGAGCTCCCCAGATTGCCCTCTTTGACAAACACAGGAGACTTGCGTGCGCTTGGCTGGGTCTCTGATGTCCCCTAAAGGTGTCTTGCAGGTGCTGTTTCACAAACGCCTCTTCCTGCCTGTGCCTGGAGGTAGCAGCTGTAGTGCTTGGAGGTGTCAGCAGCTGCAGTCTCCCTCCAGTGGCTGCCCCAGGCCTTGGCTGCAAGGTGCCTCCAGCCTTCCTCGTGTGAGGTGGCACAGGGGGACCGTGCTGCAGCTGCCTGTCCTTGCAGCCACCCATCACCGCTGCCTGCTTTTGCAGCGACGGAGCTGCCTCTGAGGAGAGAGAGGCTCACGGATTCGCTTAGCAGCGTGTGCTGCTGACCAAGGCTAAGGCAAACTCTGTGGAGGGAGTCTGGAGAAATTCCTGCGTGTGCTAAGCCAGCGGCTGCACTGCCCTTTGCTTTCCAAGTAGTGTCCCCCCCCAGAGCACGGCGCTGGCAGCAGGGGGAGGGTGGGACAGACCCTGCGGGAGAGGAAGCCTTCCTTTCGCACAGCCAGACAGGGTGCAGGGTAGGTGGGTTTCCTGATGGCTGTCTGTTATTTTTACCCTGGCTATGCAAGAGCAACACGTCCTTCTGTCCTTGCAGGGTTTCCAAGCCTCTTGCTAATCATGTATTAGTAGCAGGTCAGAGCCTGACTGAGCAATCATCGTATTATACCAGTCCTGCGTTCTTGACAGGACTGCCCATAAATGACAGCGTGGCTCTGACCTGGCTTGTTTGTTTATTCCAAAGAGCCCTGGGTAGCCAGTGTCTGTTCTTCTCATCTCTCTATCATTTTGTGTCCTAAAAAGCATGCGTGACCCAGCTTTGCAAGGATTGCGTCACTGCTGCCTCGGCTTGCAGGCTAGCATGAGTCTGCTCTGACCGCAGAGGGCACGGAGTAGCTGTCGCTCATCATCCTGACGCTTTACTCGTGTCCCCTCCTTACCCAGGGGCACTTAGTTTTACAGTGGCGGTTTTGCCCATTGCATATTTCCATAATACCACTGGCAGTGCAGGATGTTTTTATTTTTGTGGACGTCCTTAGTGTCCTAGTTTACTAAAAGGCAGTCTGTGTTGCTCATTACTCAGTCACTCCTTAACGATGGCAGGAAGAGCTAAAAGCAACTTTTATAGCCGTGTTCCTGTGCGTGTTTCTCCCCACGAGCTGGCTGGGGAGCATGAGGAATTGAGCGCGCCAACTTGGCCAAGGAGGGAACTGGCCTGAACGGTAATTCTCTCCGGTCTGCCGGCAGAAATAGACGGCTCTCATTTTTCCCACCCCGGCGTGCTGGCTTTCGTGCTGCGTGTCTGCACTTCCCGCTTGTCAAAGCGAGGGAGAGCTTTCAGCAGAGCTCGTTCCTCGGGCAGCCCGCGCCGCGTGCCAGCGCTGCCAGCGGCCCTGCCTCTCGGGGAGCTGCGCGGTCAGCGGGTTTCAAGCGAGGAGTCAGCGTTTTACGCAGCTTTGTGACAGCCGCCCATGCCATGGAAAAGTAATTACTGACAGCTTCACAGCCCATGTGTCGCTGGAACATGGCCTGAAGGCGACTTCAGATCAGAACGCTCCTATTTTATGGTTCGTGTGTTATCCAAAACCAGTTTGTCTTTTCTTGTCTGAGTAACTGACTTCAGTGGGAGTTACCTGAATTAAGGCAAATAGCTAGTATCTTTTGATTGTTACAGTAACAATGTTGTCAACTCTGAATAAAAAATCTGGGTGACAAATCATGAGATTAGTTGAAAACCATGAAATTTTAAAATGCCTTTTTTTGCCGTTTGATTTTATCATAAATTCTCAGTGTTTGGTTTTCAGGCTTCTCTTTCTCCAGCTCAGGGAGAAGAAATTGTGTATATGTAAAGTTAGCAAACCCGTTTCTGACACCAGATCCTCAGGTCCTAGTAGGGCTGTTACGAAAGTATCATCATTAACCTTGTATCATTTTAAGTAACCATGTTAGCAGCTCCCACCTGCAAGTGGCAGGGATGACAGACAAATAACCTAATTGTATATACTCAGGTTTTGGCTCACTTCCCATCTCCAAGGGTCATGCTTTTTAGGGAGAATATTCTCTTTCATGTATGCATGAAATGAAGGAAAGTACAGAGGGAAACTTACTACAGAATAACCTAAGCCGTAAAAACCATTCCTTCCACCGAGAGCGTAAGAAGCTGTGATTTTTTTCCCCCATTTTGTGGTTTCACTGTATGGCAGAGAAACAGTGTGACTGTTGTAACTGATGTTACGGGTGCAAGTTGTGCTCCAGATGTGGAGATGCAGTGGGTCCAAGTGGGGAGGAAATGCTGGTGTTTATTGCAAACAGAAACAGGGTCCCTACGTGGGACCTGACGTTGGAAAACTTGTCACTTGCCACCATCAGCAAGCGCTTTGGGGCACAGCATCTAATACTCCAGCAGCAGCTTGTTACTGGTGACGGTGTCTTGCTTGTATGGCAGTTGGATTAACCTTAGTCTACTCTGACTACCACTGCAGTTTCTGTTTGCAATGGGGCAAACTTGGAAGCTTGCTCATGTGTCCAGGATGGACACGAGCATTTCGAAGCACCAGCCTGGGTTTTCCCTCTTCTCGATGCTGCTGCATCAGCTTCCCTGGTTGATTCCTGCCCTGGGACACAGACTGCTGTGGCTGTTTTCCAGCCTGGGCAGAGAGGGAGGGAGAGACCCCTGCGCACACCTGCCTGCCCTCAGGCCTTCAGGGATTTTTGTGGTCTCCCTGAGAACCACTTCAGACTGGGAGAGAGAAATGGTGTTTCAGATAGAGAAATGACCCCTCTTCCTTCAGGATCAGCAAACGACTGACTGGAGAGGCTGCAGTGATGAGAGAAAAATAGGGATGTCTGCTCTTTGTAGCCACTGTTTTCACTGAGGGAGGTTTGGGTAAAAACAGTATGATTTACCTAAAAAATCCCAAGATACTTCAAAGGTACGTATAGGATCCTTTCTGGCTTGTGTTTGTCAAGGGTTTTGGTTTGTCCTCCAGAGAACTGTGTCCTTATGCAGTGCCAAGAACTGAGATTTTCAAGTGATCCCATAACTTAGCACCTGGGCTTGGAAACAAAAATCCCCGTGCCCAGAGACCTGAGATGTCTGTCAGTGCTGACCAGGCTAGTCGTTAGTTTTGTATTTGTATTATTAGTCATTTTTAATGTTGCTCAAAGCTCCTGATTACCAGAATCACCTTTGTGCTTGTGGAGAAGCAGTCTTTAACAACTGCCAGCAACCAGCACTTGAAGGCTGCAACCGCTGGAGTGCAGAAACCACTGAGGGGAAAAGAAACACGAAAGCTTTCAATTCTTTAAATGGAAGTGCTGCTGTTCCCCAAGCTACGTCTTCATGAACCAGTCTGGGAGGCTGCTTAGTCTGGAGGGCAGAAGTTAAATACTGACAAAATGCTTTTCTCGCCCCTCGGTCCACCCTGCTTTTGGTGGTCTCCCCGCTCAGTGTCTCTCCATTTCAGCACAACACAGGGTGCGACACAGCCGTGGTTGGTGCTGGGGGGCCCTGCAGATGCTGGGGGTGAGTCAGATTTGATGCCATGCTTGCCCTCCCTCCACAGGCCTGGCGATGTCCCTGGTGTGTTTTGGCAAGGTGTCCCGTGACCACCAGGGTCTGCACCACTTCTGCAGAGGTGACTTTTAAAGCAGTGTAGGGGGAGTAGAGACTTTGTTTTGTATAGCTGGGTTAGGGTTTGAATGTTGCCAGTTTGTCTTCTGAATGCTTTAGACCTAATTTTGAGAACCGGCAGGATGGGACCAGTGAAGGAGGATCAAGCCTGTCTGACTCCTTCTTGAGCTGAAGATGGAGAGCTCGCTCCTTGCAGCCCCTCCAAGCCAAAGGCCACAAGGGCTGTTCTGGCAGCAGCCCGGCGCGGAGGAGCCAGCCAGGCTGCAGTGAGGGTGCGTAACGCCAGCGGCGTGGGCTGCTCACCTGTCTGCTAGCCTCGTGGTTTTGTGCATATGCCTGCATAAAAGCATTCTCTCATGAATGCACGCCCCGCCACAGAGGTTCACGTGCAGCGATGTCCTGTGTCCTTACCGCGTTGTAGTTGACCTATAGGCCAGGAAGGATCTGGTGAGTGCATTCAGGCACAAGAGGCAAGATATTTTACTTGTCAATAGGAATAAAACAAGACGGCCTGCTCCGTACGTTTGTGTTTGGCTGCTGAGGCAGACCCCTCTGGTGGTACAAAGGCTGTGCGTGCACCTCTCCTCACCGGCTGAGGAGCTTGCAGCCCTCTGCCGTTTGCTGTGCTGTTCGGCCCTAGCAGTCACTGAGGTCCTGTGGCCTTTGCAGGCTTCAGCAGAAGCCACTGTGGGCTGAAATGGCCTGAGGAGTGTTCACAGGGGCAGCTTGCCTGCAGCTCTCTGGGATGGGGGGAGAAGAAATCCCTCCTTTCTCTGCAGGGAAGAGTTAAGGACAGCAGCAGCCAGAAGAGGAGGTGTATCCTCAGCCTAAGTTTAGCACTTCGGAGTCGTGGCAGAGCAGGCATTACAATATCAAGTCCCCAGAGAACTTCCCTGGCACAACGCTGCTGCTACTGCTGTGTTGCCTTTACATCCACATGAGAACAGGCTCTCCTCTGAGACACGCATCCCATTGGCTTCAATGAGACCAGTCCGTGCAGCCTGGGCGAGCGTTTGGGTCATTGATTGCTTGAGGGCTTATCGACTGTGGTTTCTGTATCCTTGTGGAGAGGGCACGAAATGTTTGGCTGTGGAGAGGCAGATGATACTTTGCTTTGTTTTCCTTTCTCAGCTGGTTGCATCGATCGTCTTCATCAGCTTTGGTGTCATTGCTGCGTTCTGCTGTGCCATAGTAGATGGCGTCTTTGCTGCCAGACACATAGTAAGTGCTTCCAGGAAAACACGGGTCCTGCGGTACTTTCGCTCTAGGAAGGTGGGTGATGTGTCCACATCCCACATCAGACCACGTCAAATTCTGTAAATACGTGTCATGTGCTGAATGCTGGTTTAAACTGTAAAATTTAGAAAAAACATGTCAGTTTTACAAAAAATATTTTGAAACGGACAGTAAGCATTAAGAGCTTAAAACTTTGCTTTAGTTCTTTTGTGTATGCTTTGTATGTTTGCTGAGTCTCAAAACTGTAAGGTGTAACATGAATTACAGCTGGTGCCAAGTGGCAATGCTACAAGCAGTAGCATCAGTCTTATTTTACATGTTAGTAGTGGTAGTCCTTAATGCTGATTGAACCGCTGTGTGTTGTCCTAGAGGGGAGCAATTTGTTACAAAGCTCATTGAGGGGGTACAGTACAAACAGGAAGCACTCTCATTGGGTTCTAAGTTTCCATTCGATGACTAAAAAAATGATACAAGCTACTGCTATCATGAGCGATCACTAGTACTGCGGGACATGCAAAAGCCTCAGCTATTAGTATAAAAATGGAAAAAAAAAAAAGGTTCCATTTGAAGTTTTCAACTGAAATTTATAACTGCCTACTGATTTTTTTTCCTGCAACTTTGATGTTTGATGAGTTTTTTGTTTTGTTTTTAATTTTTGGCAAAATGGGATTAAAAAGACACATTTAGGATTTATTTGTAATCAGAATGGAAAGAAATTTCTGACTGTCACAGTTACCATGAAATGGAAACTCCACGTGTCAGCTGGCTCTTTATTCTTCCTTGTAATGCAGACTCCCCTTTCCTGCCTGAGTGTCCAAATGGTAGAAAGACGGCTGGATGGCAGGATGTGCTGGCAGAGCAAAGGGTAGCTCCTCAGCTGCGTGATAGGTCCCTGTCTGTCGGGATGTGACGAGCAAGTCTGGGCCACCTCTGACGCCCTTTCAAGGGCTCGTGAAGCCTCAGCTTTGATGAAACAGCGACGCTCGTCCAACTGCCGGCCCATTGTGGCCGTGCGGGTCTGAGCCCCACAGGCCAGCTCCGTGATTTTGGGCACTGACCTCGTGGGCTGGGTGATGGCGTGAGCTGGCACTTGGTCCCGCCAGCCGCCGGGATGCTTGTGCGTCTGCGGCGGGAGCCGCGTGGCTAGGGTGACAAGGGCTCTGGTTTCTGCCTCTTGATGAACAGGCGTGCTTCTGGCCTCGCTTCACCTCCTAACCGTGCAAGAATGACACTGTCTGGCTGGGGACGTGCTCCTGCCACCTGAGCACATAGCGTTCCCTCTGCGGCCCTGCCAGCGTGTGCGTTGGGTGACACCCGGAGAGCAGGCCTGGCTGCCTGCGGGGAGGGCCCTGGGCACGGGTTTGTCCCCGCGACACGTTGGCCGGTGTGCACGAGGGGAGGGAGCTGCCACGGCTATGCCTGGCTCTGATGGAAATTCCGCGTTTTTTTCTCTGAGGGTTTGGCTGGGCAGCAGGCTGTCCCCTAGCGAGACGTTAACGCATGTTTGCAGGCTGAGCCATCCGTAATCCTCTGGAGCTTTCCCACCATTCACTCAGGAGCCCAGAAAAACAAATTTCCTGACAATTTAATGATAAATCGTTATGATTCAGCATGAAGAACCCTTGGAAACGTGTCAGGCATCCCTGGGACATGTCTTGGGAAATGAGGAATGAATTATTCAGCTCAGGGTGGCTGCCCTCACCCAGACGAGGCTGGCTTAAGAGCCCGCTGCTCCCGTGTTAGCTGCCACAGATACGTGCCTCAAAGGACCGGAGCTAAAACCTATCTGGGGCTCGGGGGGGCTGCCGTGGGTGGGTCCTGAGGCGGGAGCAGGGCCTCTCCGAAGCCTGGCCCGCTTCCCCAGCCCAGCTGGCCGGCAGGTTTTGATTTTACCACGGCACTAAGCCTGGTGCTTTTCGTTCGGCAGGACCTGCGGCCGCTCTATGCGGGACGATGCCAGTACTACTCCAAGAGCACCACGCCGCCGGAGGTGAGAGCAGGTTTGGCTGTGGGGTGGCTTCATCTCACAGGCGGAGAAACCTCCTGCCAGGCTGCTGCTGCCATCTCCAGAGCTCTGCGGAGCAGCTGGGAGGCTGGGGCTGCCTTCTTCCACCTTTGGTACTGTGCTAGTGGAGGAGTGGTAGAAAGGAGGGGATGGGAGAGGAAAATGCATCAATTTCTGTAGTTCTTCAGCTGCACATTTGTTACAGGAACATGGTGTGGATTAAGAATCCAGACAGCAGGAATGTCTGTGGATGTGAGCAAAATGTACCTTCCTGTGCCCCTCTGCTCAAGTCTTCTCCATACAGAAGCCCACTGGGGACAGGTGTTCCTGCCGCACAGCGGTAGTACGTGTGGACACCCTGGGCTGCCTTTGCTCTGTGTGGAGAGTCCTCTAAGATTTCCTCCCAAGTTTCTGAGTAGTTGCGAATAGCCACTACATTCCACATTAAAACGCCTGCTTGAGGTGCAAATGAAGTACTGTCCAGTGGCATTGGTGGGGTACATTCTCTTTTTGGCCCAAAGACCATCCATGTGAGTTACTACCCACTGTTGGGTGTTACTACCCACAGGCAGTCAGTTAACCTCTTTACTCAGTATTTGGCCAGTATGGGAATCTTTCCCTCAGTTAGTATCAGCCTCTTGACAATTCTTTGCTCTAAGTTGCCGTCTGGGGAAGAGACCTTCAGCAAGGTCTTACCTCTTTGCAAGAGTTGCACAACCCCCTTCCTATACAGGCCTGTGCTTATCTGTGACTTCTCCATGGTGGAAGGAAAGGCTGGTCTGTTCTAGTCACGTGCGTCTTTTTTCCAGTCTGCCTACTTTGTAAGAGCTGTGCTGCAAGATAAGGAAAGAAAAATCTGCCTGGGGCTCATCTTGGGATCAGTGCAAAATCTACATGTAGAGCAGGCCAAATGGCAGCGGAAATTGTGTTTGGTGATTGTGTCCTTATGTACTTTTTGTATTTCTTCTGGATTCACACAGGCAATCTGTCATCCACAACGCCGCGCACCCTGCACACCGAAAATAAAAACCAACACCTGCTTCTGCTGTGACCTGTACAACTGTGGAAAGTGAGTAAGCTAAAAATGCCATTCCTGGTGTGGGGAGAGTGGGCAGTGGTCACGCTGGTCTGCAGGTGTCTGAAGGGCCAGGGTAAGGCAGGAGCAAAGTATTGGTTAATGACAGCTGTTGCAGGAAGGGAACCAAAGCTATGGTTGCTTGCCACAAGGACTCCCAGTCAGAAAGTGGCCAAGTAAGAGAGTGAAGGGGTTTGTGAAGTACACTAAAGCTGTGCCAGCTACATGTAAGCATACCCCCGGCCAGCCCAGCTGGAAAAATGGGTGCGAGTTCCCATCCTTTCTTGGTGCCTTGCCCGTTTTTTCTGCTATCGAGTGTCCCTTGTCCTAACACTTTCGTTCTCTGTTGGCATCACTTGTTCATTGGGTTTTATTTCATTTTAGAAGACAGGTATAAAGACTGGGATACTGATCTTCCTCACCTTCCTCACTGTTTCGTTCCACACCCTAGTAACAGGGAGGAGAGTTCACAAGCTGGTGCAGCCTGCATGTTCATAAATCAGTGTCCTCTTTGCCCAGTGAATATCTTCTGTGGTTACAAGAGTCTGGAAAGTGTACCAGCAAGGTACACTTGCTGAAGGATGAATCAGAAGAGTTACCGATACAGCACCCCTGCACAGTGATCACACTGTTGTTAGATCTGGCTGCCATGCCGAAGCTAACCTTAGAACATGCACTGCTTGTATCGTTTGGGGTGTCCAGTGTGTGTGTCAGCAGAGAATAAATTGATTTCCTTAGTGCTGGCTCTTGCCTAGGGCTGTTTCAGGGTTAACATTTCTCATAGTACTTAGTTGGGCAGGCCCCCACTTAAATCACTGACTGTGGTGGTGGAAGATCAAAAGATGCTGTTGGGAGAGGGTGGTTTTGTGTGCTGGGAAGCGTGATCCCTGGTCTCTGTGGTATGTTGTTTCTGTGTGAGAGTTTACAGAACATGATCGCTTTTTCTTACCCAAAGGGAATGATACATATAGAAGTGATTGAAACAGAAAAATTTGTAACTGTTCTGTATTACTGGGTGTGGTTTTTTTTTCCAGTCAGGCTGGTTCAGGGTCCACTGACCCATTTTCCCCTATTTCGTACCAGTTGTTACAATCTTCATCTTGCTTGGTGCCACACAAGTGCATTGCACTGAGGAGGTGCTAGTTCTTTCGGGATCTCAGTAAGAAAGGCACGGACACTCAAGGCTGAGAGGCTGGTTTATTGTGTAAAGGATGGAAATTACAGAAAAAGTTGCATCGTTCATGATGCCAGGAACCCCAGCTGCAGCAGCATCAGACAAGCCCCTTCACATGGAACTCTTTACAGGGTTGCCATCCGTGGTGATGTTCGGCAGCCTTGTGGTTCTTCACATTGTTGTAGCAATCTTTAAAGTCTTTTACCTGTATGGTGCTGAATGTTCTCGATGGCACACCACAGTTCACTGAGAGCATTACGCTCTTACACATCTCTGTAGGAATGAGCTCGTGCAAACAGTACGTACAGATTGTGCTCAGGTTATCTAGTTCAGGCTGTTAAGGCTAACACACAGGTCTTCACTGCCAAGGCCACTGGTTAACCTCTGCCTCGATTCTGCTTGAAATCGTCTCCTTATTGCAATCTCTTCTGCAGTGGCCCACTGCAACAAGATACGGAAAAAGGAAAAGAAGAAACTGGAAGTGAGTAATGAGGGAAGGAGAGTGGTTCTCATGGAAGAGTCCTGCCAGCCCATGCCATGGTAGAGTTGCAGAGGACAAGCACCTGGAGCAGGGGAGGCTGAGGCAGATGTGCTTTGTGGCCAGGCCCTGTGATGGCAGGAGGCCAGCGATGCTGTCCTGCATTCCTCCCACCCAGCTGTTCTTGTGGCTGCGAGAAGCTGCCAGTGTGGCCCTTGGGTGCAGCTGCCCTTCCTCGGGGCATGGGCTGGTTTCCGTAGGTGATTCCAGGGCTGATGTGTTCTCAGGAAGCCTCCAGGATGAAGGGCTGGCTCTGGAGATTTTGGGTGATGGAAATAAGAGGCAGAATCAGACTCAAGGGCATTTTGATATTAGTAGGGCTTGCAGGACTTGTTTGTTTCACTACATATCAGGCCATCTCTTCTGCCATTATTATGCAGGGAGATCTCAGATGCCACAAGAATGGGATCTAGCAGGCTTTATTCCCGCTCCCATCTCAGTGTTTAGGTTCAGGCTATCATTAAATTGCAGAATGCATTTTACTGTCCGGAGAAGAGCTTAGGTTTTATTGTGTGGTGCATTTTTTAATCATTATTGTTTTGTTTTGTTTTTTTTCTAATCCAGCAGAGTAGAGATTTCTGGAGGCTACTATGAATACATTGATGTCAGCAGCTGCCAGGACATCATCCACCTTTACCATTTGCTTTGGTCGGCAACAATTTTGAACATAGTGGGGCTATTTCTAGGGATCATTACAGCAGCGATACTTGGAGGCTTTAAAGACATGGTAAGACTGTACCATTTTCTGTGCATTAAAAGAAACAAATCAGACAAATTGCCTTTTAAAAATAATCATGTAAACAGCTATTGGTATTTCAATGCAAATGATCTATGCAGCGCTGCAATCAGGCCAGGAAGAAGTACATGAAATAACTAAGGAGAAAGTGAAAACGGTTCACATTTCTGATCTGGTGTCACCACCTGAACACAGTTAGAAAAGATGAACAGAAATAGAGATTTTATTTTCAAAAGGAACCTTCTCAGAACTGCCGGCAATACCAGGATGAATAAAAATGAGCTTTTTCTTTGAAACTGATCTTCCTTTCCATAGCATTGACCTTCTACAAGTAAATGTGTGGTGGTTGCTCATGAATTGTTGATTTTATAGCAGTAGTAGAGTTCTGAGCTTTACAGAATATTTAAGCAGCCCTGCTAGGCTGAAACTCTCCATCCAGTTTCTTCATTGTGCAGAATCTGAGAAGGTGAGCTGAGGACCAAAGCCAGGCAAGAGAGTGCAAGCTTCAGACAGTGAAAAAAAAAATGCTGTTCTGGCAACATGAGCTTTGAAATACCCTCACTCAACCAGGCTGCCTGTTATGTCCCCTACAGTTGTGTTCTACAGAGACCAAATCAATGGAGAGAACTGAATGTTCAATAGATATTTTTGTATATGTATTTTTTTGGTCCCTTGTGACTCATTTGGAATAATACAAAATGAGACAGAAAAGAGCATTTGTTGTCCTGGCAATATATTTTTCTTACAAACAAATTTTGGGCCCTTCGCCATGGGTGTCTTATTTCAGAATTCTGAAATTTCCTACGCTCTTTTCAGACCCACCAAAGTCTTCCCAAACAAAACAAGAGACGTGTTCCCAGCTGTGTGTTGTAGTCTTTTAAGATTTGATCCACACTGGACAGCCTGCAAACCACTGCAAAAAGATGTATGGAAGTGTCTGTGAACAGCAGCACAAGAGGAGTGGAAATATGAAGTATGCCGATCTCAAAATGCGCTGAATAATAGAGTAGTCAAAATTAACAGTTTCTTTCTCCTATTTGTGAAGATGCAGTCTGAACATTTTGTCATTTTGTTTGAGTACTAGCATGCAGTGGGCTATTGCCAGGCTTGTTCTGGGGAATCTAAAGGAAACAATGGATGGGTAAAGAATGAAGTGACCTCAGGACTTGCCTGCTCCCTAAGAGGGGACTGGATTGCCAGTTGCTGATTCAGCAGAATAGAGCTCTAGAGGCACACTGTGTTACTTTAAATCGTTTCTGCTTTCATTCAGCTGTCAGTTTTTGGTCACTCTAAAAGTGTCCCGGTTAGCAACTGAGATTCTCTCTTTATTTTAACAGACTCCTTCCCTCCCTACGCTGAACTGCACGGTTGAAAATGCCCATCCTACAGTGTCGTATTACTCAAGGCCACAGGTGACATCTTACAACACCTACTACCACAGCACTCCTCACCTGCCTCCCTACTCCGCATACGACTTTCAGGTACAGAACATTATAGGACATTTTCTTGTTTAGCTGGAAGGTTAAATAGAGCCCAGCTTGCAGTCCTCTGGAGGCCTGTCTTCCCATCATTTACAGAGTTTAATTTTCCTGTTCATGCAGACAATACCAGATCTTTCCTACTAGCCACTGGTCCTTGGCAGCACTCTCTCTTACTGAGACAAGGTTTTCCTGAAAGCTCTCCTTGAAGAAGGCGACAGGACATGCTGCCTGCCTCCCCTGTCATTCACCAGTAGAGGCCACATTAAAAATAGGCATTGCCTCTGGCACCTGCAGTGCTCTGAGGATAGAGGCAAAACAAGATGTTCAGGTGCTAGTTTTTATTAGGCCAGCTGCTATGCCTGAGAGAAATAGATGAGCTCTTGGAAACAAGCCCTTTGAGCTCCTGAAGACATGTACTGACTGAAAAGCTCTTCTGTTTTTTCCACACGCTTCAGCTGGTCTAAGAACAGTCCCTACAAACATCACTGCTGCTGTCTGTAATCCCTGCCTCTTCTGAGTTACGGAGCTGTGCTGCTAGAAACAGTGATTTCATTTGAACCTTGCTGTCAGCATCAGTTTTCACTTGTTGAAGCAGATGAGGACATTTCCACCTCAGACCTTCTTTCAGGTGGATGTTACCAGAGTGGTGATATTAATTTAACATGTCATACATTTTCTTTGCAACCATCATGGCTGGAGACTTTTTTTAATTAACAAGAGCTCAAGTTCTTGGACATCAGCTAAGAGATGTGGTCTGCAGTAGCCACAATCTCCCTCATCAGAGCCATGCACTAACAGTGCCTTGCATCCAAACCTTTCTGTTTTTACTACTATTGCCACTGGACAACACTGTTTTCGGAACTTCCTAGAAATATTTGAGCATCAAAATATCTCAGACTTATCTATACAGATTTGTGACTTATTTTTGAGATTAGCGCAACCTGGGGCAGTCAGCAGTGTTGATAACTTCTTCCTGTTACAGAGATGCCAACCTCAACATATACCTAAATGAGCTCTTCTGTGAAGTCCATTTGCCAGACACTCGGCTGATAATAAGCGCTGTTTAACTCTGTGCTTGTTGTACTGCGGCTGCACCAGCAGGGAGCTCAGCATGGGTGGATTTGCCCTGCTTTTCAAGTAAAAGTACTGCTGGGGCTCTCCTAGTGCTTACATCTCAGCCACCATATGAAAGTCCCTGTGTCTCACTGCTGTGATACCACAGGTGTTGGCTTAGGAGTAGGCAGAAAAGCTGGTCATAAATTAAGGTAATCTAAATTTAAAATAGCCAAGTCTCACTTTCAGATGCAGTTGTAAGTCTGAGCCTTGCTTGTTCTCCAGGAAATGAAGAGCCTGCATGAAAGCATTAGCTGCAGCCTCTGGTTGTAGAGGCTCTTTCTCTTGTCTGATCTGAGCAGTGTCTTTACCACCCTGGTACCTTCTCCCCTCCTGTCCCTGTAGCCTTGTCTCTCAAATCCTTCTCAAAGGCCACGTTTCCTCTGGTTCAAGAATCGTCTAGTTCAGTAGATCCCAGTCATTCCACCCATCTTTTCCAAGGAAAAAAAAAAAAAACACCACTCCAAAGTTGCTAAGGAAGTTTGTTCCCCTGCAGCATCTTTGCTTTCCCGCACAACGGTAAGACAGGAGAACTAGCTCCCTTGGTTTTGGAGGAGCACAAGCTGATGGGTGTTGGCAACAACTACTGCTCGCGCCATGGCCGGTGACATCCCCTGGCAGAGAGGGCTGTTTGTGGTGACAAAGGCTTTGCAATGGGCTGAGACAGGAACTGGGGAGGAGGAAACTGTTCTGGGGGGGGTGGCAGCCTGTACGCGATTCCTCCCTTTGTGTGGTTTGGTGGCTAGGGGGCAATTAGCTGCGCGCATCTCGATCCTGCAGCGTTTTGCCTTCTGCAAGAGGATGCAGACGAGTGGTTCATTTCACCCCAGCAGCAGCATGTTCTGCCTCTTATCCCCTTTCGAAAGAGAGGAATTAGTGCCGTCTTCCCAGCAGCCGACTTCATTAATAAAGCCAGGCTGCTGCCTGAAGCTGGAGCAAGCCAGGCCGGCTCCGCAGCTGCAACAAAGGCAGCTCTCCTCAAAGCCCCGGGCTGTTGCCAGGCAGCAGCACTCAGATGCTTTGTAGGGTTTGAAACCCAAGGTTGCATTTGCTCACCGGTGTCCATGCTGTGCTGCTGCAGCGGTGTCCTTCCAAATAAATGGCTCTGCAGGCTGGGGGCTCCCGCCGATGGGGCTGGATGTGGATGGGAAAAGCTGCTGTGTTATTTAAAATGGGAATGATCTGTATGGCTTTCTGTGGACTCCTAGATGACCGAGCTGGGCTTTCATGGGTTATATATCCACTTAATAAACTGTCACAGGTCTGTTTTAGGGAAGTGATGTAGCGTTTTTAAAAAAGAAAAGAAAAAAAAGAAAAAGAAAAAAAAATACGCTGTTTGAAAACAATTTACTATCACTGCAGAGTCAGTCATCCTTGCCCCCACCACAACAAAACCCGACCTCAAGCGTTGTTTGCAGCTCAGCCTCGCAGGGCGCAAGTGCCCTGCTCTGGTGCTGATCCCTTGGCAGCGCTGTGCGAATCCTCCTCTCGCACACCTTCCTCATGCTGGGCACGCTCCGGGATTGCAGTGCCTGCCCGCAGCCATAGGGATGAGCCAGTCTGAGGGTGGCGAAAGGGTGCGTGCTGCCCAACGCCAAAGCAAGAACGTGCTGTGTTTCAGAAATGCAGCGTGCTGATAGCGTGACCCTGTACCTTCCCCAGGCTGCTCTACAAGTGCCTTCTTAGGATGGGCCAGATGGCAAACAGTAACACAAGGTGCAGCTTGGGAATATGATTGTCAGGGATAAAATACAGTGTATTTGTGGCCCGAGGAGCAAGGGCAAGTATTTCATTACCTATTCAGAATTAATTTGTCTGGCCTATTTCTGGACAGAGCACAGCACGTTCACAGGTCTCTGACAGTGCCAGCATCATATGACTTGAGGCTTTAGACCAAAGGTATTTTTGATAACAAAGGTATTTTGGAGAGCAGAAACTAATTTTCAGGCATACCCAAATTTTCTATGTAAAACCTTTTGAAGCTTTTTACTTACTGAAGGATTAAATTACTTTGTTGCCATGAGTGTTTTTTTAATTAGTGATAAAAAGTAGTGCAAAAAGAAATTACGTGCAGCCTGTTTGTTGCCACTGGTGGATGAATGAAACCCAAGATGTGAAAGAGACTAATCAGTTTTCAGTTGTCCAGGCTGTGTGAAATGCAAGCAGATACACAGCAGAGGTGATCAGAGAGAAATTCTTAAATGCCTCCTTATTTGAATACTTCCTGGTATGTACATATGCTTTGCAGAATTGAGTCTTGAAATATTAATCTTACACTGCTTGGTAATGAAATCTTGTTTTACCACTGTCCTTTACATTTAGAAATGTTACAGCATTCTTGCTTTTTCCCTGCAGCATTCCAGCGTGTTTCCAGCCTCCACTCCTTCTGGCCTCTCGGAAGACCCCCAGTCAGTGTCACCATCTCCCAGCTATATGTGGTCTTCCAATGCACCTCCTCGTTACTCGCCACCATATTTTCCACCTTTTGAAAAGCCACCACCTTATACACCATAAAGAATGTGGGAAAGAAGAAAAATGTTTGCTGTTGAAATAATTGTGAACACTTTGTATTTATATTTTACTGTGTGAGGAAGCAGGAGGATAGATAATTGCAACTATGAGTACTTGATGGGACTGTTCTTTCTGGCGAGACTTATTTCAGAGGTTTAACAATGGGGTGTGAGGAAGGGGACATACTGCTGATGTTTTGCAGTGGTGGTGAGTAGCAGGGGACCTAAATTCCAGCCTCCTCATTTTACAGCGAGGTTCACGTAGTCCTTGGTTTTTAATAAAGTGATACAACACAGATGATAGATTCTGGTCTGCCTTACTCCATCTTGAGCTAAGCTGAAGTAAGGGTAGCCAGGATCAACAGTTGCCAAGAGTATCATTTTGTTTAAGGTGAGGGTGCTTGCAGACAGATCAACTTGATGCTTGTGTTGTTTGGCCTTTGGTTTCCAGTTGTTGGGATTTTGTGGGGCCACAGACCCTAGCTCATGTCACTTGTTGATTACAGTCTACGTGACAGAAATCCTAGTGAGGAGCCACAACAGCGTCTCTAACACTAAAACTAATGAATACAGGTAACTTCATAGGGTATTTTCATATGTGTTTAGCAGAACAACTGTAATACTGCTTTTTTTTGATGGGAAAAGCTGTAGTAAGCTTTGTTAGCTGTTTTATTTTGGGATGGTTCTTAAGATAGGAGGTGAAATGCAGTTGTCTCTCTCTGAATTCTGTATAAGTAATGCTGAAGTCAAACTGCTTGCCTGGTTGCACTGCCTAAATCTTCCTTGTATTCCTACAAAGAGCATCAGGAACTGTCCACAAGTCACTGAAACAATGCAGTGAAAACATTTTTTTCCTTCTGTTTGGTTGGGAATTTTTTTTAAGCTTGTACTTTTAACTTTTTTAATGGGTTGAATCAGCACCCTGAATAAGCACTGTTTCAGTAGCTGTATTACAGGCTTGCACATAAGGAATTTCCACTACTAGTTCTCCAAGATGTAAGTCTCACGTGGATAAAATTCAACACCATGTAATATAGGATGAAGCTGATAGGAATTTACAATTATTGTTGTGACTTTCATTTAATCTTCAGCTGATGACTGTGCTGATTGATCTAGATTCCAACAGATTTTGCATGCATCCTGCATAACAAAAGAAGGTCAGCTTTGTTACGTGACACAGTGTCCTGTAAAGTGTGGTTCTACTCCAGGAAGTGACTTCAGATGACAGCTTTTAGATCTGAGCTGCTCAACCTGAGCATTCTCAACTGCTTGCTTCAGAGATAAAAATAAGGTATTGACATTTTATTCCTTATTTCCTAAAGATTTTATTTCCTTTGCATCAGATTGTTGACCCTAATCCTAAATAGTCAACATTACGTTCAACTTTGCTGCAGACAGAAAGGTACCCAAAAGCTGAATCTGGCATGCAGAATCTAAAAATGGTATACATGCTAGGGAAAAAAACAACAGCTAGATTTTACTTTGGCATCTCTCTACTTTTAATCTGAAAAAATTGAAATACTGTCAAAATGGAAAAGAAATGCTGAAGTCCCTGATCTCACTTTTCAATGTACTCCCACACTTTATAATAATGTTTTTAATACCATGCATTTGCAAAGCCTTTAGGCTAGGCTACGTGTTAACCTTGTCATTCCACTGTCAAATACTAGTCAGTGTATTGATAAGCTGAAGGATGAAACTGTTTATCCAGAAGCAAACATGTAACTTTTCTCCAGCAACAAAGAAAAATAACTAGCTGGAGAAAGGAATACAGCTGACAGGATTTAAAGCAGTAGTGTATGCAGAACATATCCTGGTGACGTTTTGGTTTACTGTAGATTGTTGAAGTGCAGCTCCCGTAAATTTGCATACTGAAAATAAATTTACATACTAGGGCTTCATCCATTTTATGTTACGTTTTTGTGAATGAAATCTCGTTAAACAGATTGCACACAATTTCAGAATAGGCAGTACCTCTGATAAAACTCCCCACAAACCTAGAATTTGAAGGGCACGTTAATTTAATATCAGAAAACTTTTTATTGCTGCATCTTTGAAATGGAAGATAACAGTCCTGTCCCACTTCCAACAAACACACTACCATCTGTGCCTGTCTACTAAATAGGGCCAGGAGGACTAGGGGACACTACAGGACAGGACTAAGAAAGTTCAGGTAGGGAATATAACATAGTGGCAGAGAAACGATAAGGAAATGATTGTGTCATTGGTTTTGATTTGACAGATATACTAAAATTAGGAAACTGTTCAAATTCTTGTTTTCTAAGGAACTCTAAGGAGTATTTAAGCAAAAATTACATTGCTGCTTTAGATTCACTAGGAAAGGATAAGGCTACTGTCACCTTTAAAAGCAGTTGGATTTTTTTTGTTGAATTACCCATTTCCTTCTGCTCGAGTAAAACTAAGTGTTTAATGTAAATGCAACATTCTGCACTGTATTCGTCATTTCGTATGAGGATGTAAAATTGTGACTCATATGTACCCTTTTATTACTTTACCAAAGTTAAATAAAATTGTGTGACTTTTGTAAAATTTATAAGCTGCATTTTACATTTTGGCAACTTTCCCGTTTCACAAGCACCTTTAATGTTAGTTGAGGAATAAGCCCAAATAAGGTAAGTAATTTTTTTCAATGTTAGCCACTGTTCAATAGCGATCTAACTATTCCAAATCATAATCAGTTACCAACCAGTTAAGAACAGAAGCCCTAACAATGAGGTAGATGAAATGCGTTGCACTGGTCACTATAGATGTTCTTCTTGATTTCTAGCTCATTTGCAACCGCATTAGCAGTTGGACAGAGTACTCTGCTGGTGTGAGCGTAAGCATGTATCACAAAATTCAGCTTCAAATACACAGAGGAGTGCTTAAGCTAACTTGCTTTCTTGGAGAGTGCTCAAAGGGGAAATAAATAAATAAATAAATAAAGCAAACCCCAAATAAAAACAAAAACAACCTCTAGGGAGTTCCCTGCTATTCTTATAGACCTGGAGAAGAAAGGTACAAACTCTTAGTCATCTAATATGTTAGGCTGCAGAAGTTCATTTGTAATTGAAAAGAAACATACTACACATCTCTGGAATTAAACTTTTTATTTTTGCCATAGAAAGCTCTAAGAACTAATATCAAGTATTGAATAATGAAAAGTAGAACACAAATTTAAAAAGTATGTTAAAGAAAGACTGTACAAGTATATACATTACAGATCTGGCAAAAATTACCGATTTTTCACATGGAAGAGTTTGTAGGTAACAGCTGTAGAACTCAATGTTCGATGTATACAGTTGTCAGCTTCTGCATCTTTTTATAAGCTGCATGCCTTAACAGTACAAAATAAATAAGCAGTTGATTTTTATCTCAATTGTTATTTCATTCATATACTGGAATGCAATGGTATGAATCTCCAAAGAAACCATACAGTGAGGATGCAACCACCATTATTACATTTTGCAGCAGATCCGTTAATGTTTTTATATGTGTATAAATGACTGTGAGGTTTGCTAGCACTCTGTTGAAATTGTTAATTTTTATATAAATGCTTTGTCACATTCAGTCTCTTTCTTTCATTACCCCAAAGCCAATTTCTTAATATTTACATAAGGTTTTTCATTAAGTTAAAGTGGAAGCTAAATGTTTAAAAACAAACAAACAAATATAAGTGCAATAGCCAGAAATCTAAATATAAAAGCTCATGGCCCCATAAAGTTTAAAAAGAAGGGATCTAACATGTTTCCAAATCAATAAATATTGGAAGTGAAATTAAAAAATGCTTTATGTGACCTCTGGACTTTGGATATCAAAAATCACTTCCAAGGAAAACTGAAGACCCTGAGACATGCAACCAAGAGTCTTCTAGCAAAAATACAGTTACAAGGCCCTAATTTTCCAGTTTTCCTCCAAAAAAGAGACCTTTAGCAGGCACAGTTTAACTTAAGGTTTTAAATATATCAGCAGCAAATATTGATAGCCATTATTTTCATTATTACTGTATGTACGCTTTGCAGTGTATGCTTAGTTCCAAGTGTCATATCAATAACAAAACAATCACATTTTTCATGACCAAAAGTTCAAGAAATTTCTGTATAGCACGCAGCCAGCTAAGTCAGGCAATCAATACTTACTACTTGCGAGGATTACATTTGGCTGCTGAAATGCCATCTCAGACTACATCCAACCTGTAACATTTGAAAGCATATCCTGTTATATTCAAAGGGGTTTGCAACATGATCTGGAAAATAACCATGTATATCACTTTTGGCCTACAAAACAGAAGTGCTGAGTATTACATGTAGAAAGTAAACAAATTCTCTTCTTTCTCCTGACATTACACATTTCTGGTACTCTTTTTTATAGCTCAAGTTGTATTTGAACCATTTACCATTTTAATATCTTTCTGTCAAGAATACTGGATGCCTAAGATCTTTGACGGTCATAGGATCAAGATGCTTACTTAAAACATGAGAAGAAAAACTTTTAGCTGTAATTTAAGCAATGAAAGGTTACGATAACTAACTAGTACTATGCACAACAATCTTTCTCAGTTATCGCTAGAATTTCTGTGCAGCTTTCATATTACCATTTACAAAACTTCAACAAGTCACTACATCTGAAGCACTAAACTATGACTCTGGTAAACAGCTGTTTTTCTCAGATCCACTCTTTCCTGTTCAAGTTGGACTTCTAATTATCTTCTAAGTGTCTAAGAATGTACCAATTGCAAGGAGAAAAAAAGGGGCTATATAATAAACCTAAAACTGAAAATAGATGACAACTAGGCAACCGTAGAGAAATGATACCATGGACTATGGGGGTGGTGGTGGTGGTATTTTTTGATTGTTAGTTCATCATTATTACATGATTACACCCCCTATAAATGGGAGAAGAAAAAAAATGAAATTCCTGTTTCACTTAAAGATCTAGCCAAATAGACATCCAAGATCCTCAGTAGTCTCAGTGCTAGGCTGACACAGCACTGAGGTTATTTCTCAGTTTTAAGAAGCAAATTTCAAAGCCTTCAGCTAGAAAAAAGTATCATAAAGATTAATTTTTTTTTTTATAATACCAGATTGAAACCTTTCTTCATGAAGAGCAAAAAAAAAAAAAAAGGAACAGCACTTTATTCCACACTACTGGTATCTTTTTCAGTAGTAAGAAAACCTAACATTATTCCTCAAGATTTGAAAGGGCAAAATGATCTCCTTCCTAAGTGTTCTAAGTTTCTTCACTATTGAGCATTGACTTTTTTTCCCATTACAAAAACAGTAAAGTATAATGGTCCAGACACTGAATACTCTGCTCATCATACTGCCAAATACAGATAAAGTTTGTTCAAGCTAGCCCGAACTGGCTAACTTGTTGGTAAGAATATTTGCATGAAGACAGATGATTCATATTGCTTCTAAAAGCAAAACTAAGCTGCTAGTTCAAAAATACACTACTCCAAACTACTGAATTGGTTATTTTGGACCCTTGTAGTAATGCATTGTTCAGAAAAATAAGACAAATTGTGTTTGTTTTTTTTCTTTTTTTAAATGGTTCCATATTCAAGAGACTATGATGAAAAATCTTATTGTTTTCTCGGTTAATGTTTGAACACAATTCATCATTAAAGTGCTAACATGAAAGAAAGGGTTTATATAAGAAGCGTGGGTACAGGAAATACATCGATTACTTTAGAAATTACTTTAGATTTCTAATTCTTTAGAAGAAACTGTACCTTTTCCAAGCTACAAATCCCCGTGTTTTGATCAAAATTAATATACTAGCAAACACTGCTAGCTCCTTGGAAATGTCTTAATCTGTAATTCAAGTAAACTTTCAGATGAATCGCTTCCACAAATTACTTGCAGCTACTAACAATCCATCTAAGTACTACCATTTGATGACTTGGTAGAACAAGTTAACTTGTTTTCACTTTAACAATTTGTCTACAATTACTTTAACAGTTCATTAAAACAGCTGCAGCGTTTCTGCACTGAAGCCTTTTTCCAGCATTTAATGCATTTCAGTAAGATTCTGGTATTACAAACTCAAACTCAGTACTACCCTCTGACTGATTTTGTTTAAAAATTGCTTCATTTCCCTGTGGAATGAAAATATCATCCCAGGTCATTTGTTTGGCTGGAGGATTAGCTGTTGTTCCTTCAGTGCCATCCTTTCCTGTGTCAACATGATAAACAATTCCATTCTCATTTATTACCGGTATACTGCTTGAACGATCAGTGATGTATGCATATTGTCTGATCTGCAGAGACCTGCAAGGATGCAATCGATAAAGCTTGGCATCTCCAGAAGGGTCTTGGCTATGAACTGATCTTATGTGTGACGCCATAATTTGGTAGTTGATGAAAGACTTGCCACACGTCAAGCACTGGTACCGCCGCTCACCAGTGTGGTGAATTTCATGCTTTGTACGGTATTCGGCAAGAGGGAAAACTTTGTCACAGTATCGACACGGATACTTCTTCTCCCAGGAATGAACATTAAAATGTCTCCGTAAGCTCGTCAGACACACATACGATCTCTTACATACAATACAAATGTAGTAGACCCTTCCATCCACTATCAACTCGTAATGGTCATCATGCTTTACTTTCATGCGCTTCCTGCTTGGGGAATCATCACCAGATGTTCTAGGCGTTTCATCAAGCTTTGCTTCTCCTTCCTCAGGATCATCCTTTACAGGAATGACTATGTCATATGTGTCCTCACCAATATTTGCATAAACCTTACAGCCTGTGGATAAGCCTTCTATTTCAGTTGCCGTATCTAATGTTATGATTTTCTGCCCTTCTGCCACATGTTTTGATGCTATACCTGCACTGAATTCCTTGCTGTTTCCAGTAAGGACATCTGAGATTTTTATTTTAAATTCTCCAGGTTTAGAAGATGGCTCTTGTGAAAGTGTAACAACCTGTTTTTTCTGTACACCTGATCCTTCAGAGGTTGCTGCCTTGGGTATAGAAGGTTGCTGAACCAAAGAGCTATTGCTGACTGAACCAGGACTAGACGAGCTAATGACATCATCGTCATCTTCAACAACCTCTTCTACGTCATCAACAGCAGTTGCTTCCATTTCAGTTGAGGAACTATTATTAGATGGCTTTTGGTTCTCCTCAACCAAATTAATCGTAGGGGTCACGTGTGTTTGATGCGATGAGCTGACACTGGGTGATGAGTTAACTGGAGGCCGATTTAGCAAAATGATCTCAGGTGTCAAATGCTGCGGTGTCCCAGAGACAAGTGATTCGGCACTTGATTGTGTTTGGTTTGGACTCAGCTGATTAGCAGAGGAAGTGAGTTTTTGAGTTGCTGTGGTGCCAGTCAAAAGGGGGGAGCCACCACTGCCGCATGATTTTTGGTCAGAAACTCCGGCTGGATTTGGGCAAGGTTGGTTCTGGGTTGCAGCACTTGTATCTTTAGTACATTCTTTTGGGGGAACAATCTCAGAGCAAAAAATGACATCATCGTCGTCATCTGAATCACTCACTGTTATTTTTGTCTCATATGCTATACCGTGTAAAGAGAATGATTCAGTTATAACCGGCATCCCACCTGTCATCTCGCCACTCTCTTGCCTGATTGCAGGTACTTGTGTTTCAGCATCCTTTTGACTGGGGCTCGAAGCAGAAGTTTCTGAAGCACCATCTTTGACCTCGCTTGGCACGCTTTTCCCCTCAGATGGAGGTACGCACAGGTCAGCTATGAATTTAACACCCAACAGTTGCCCTGATTTAATCAATTCATCAAGTAAGTCAGATCGAACAGAGATTATTTTGGAACTATACATATAGTTAAGTATTTCTGCAAAAATTTCTGCTCTTACAAAGCTCAGTTCAACCACTTGCCCAGCCACTGAGAAAAGCTGATGGAAGTACGTGCTTGAGGCAGAAAGAATGTTTCTGTGAGCTCGAAATTTCCGGTCCTCCACGATGACGGTAACATCACAAAAAAGTCCGTGGCCACGTTGTTCATTCAAAGACTGAAGGAGAGCGCTAGAATACTGTGTGTCCGTTGCAGAAATAAGTTTTTCCCCCTCCATTCCTACAAAGAGAAAGTAAGAGGTATCAAACAAGCAAAAACACAAGAATTACAGTTTTAACTGCACGACAGCGTTCCCATACTTACAGTTTATTCTTTCTTTTGAAAAAACAAATTTCAGCATAAGATACTATTCATAAGTTTATATGCTATAGCACTCTGCAAATTTGTTTCTTATTTGTCCCTTCGCCTTCCACGTGAGGTATGTGCAGTTCTGAATGTCCCCTCTGTTCTTACCGGGTGAGGAACAGAGAAAAAAAACTGCTAGTCTAATTCAATTGCAAATAAAGTAAATTTGCAAACCAAGAAGATGCAATACTCAGGTTCCTCAAAAGGCTTTGAACATTAACAGAAATTTCTTTTTAATTGGGAAAATATTCCATAAACAGTTACGAGAAACTCGGCAGCATCCAGATTTTTATGGGCCAGACACCAAAACCCGTGCACGCGTGTATCGCCAGTCAACCGCGGTTAATGGAAACGCTATTGATACTTCAGCTCCCTGACCGTGAAAAGCAGGATTTTTCACCCCTCCTCGTGCATTTGCAAGGCTATTTCGTGTTTGAGACCCAGACACCGAGGCAGCACGTTAACAAAACAAGACCTGGAAACTAACCGATCCGTCGGCGCTTCCGACTCCACGGCCCCAGCAAGACGCAACAAAACCCCGACACACACGGGCGGAACCGGAGCTCGGAAGCCTTCCACCCCCCCAGCAGAAGTCTGCCGTTCCGCGCCGCCCGGACGGGCAGGCTCAGCCGACGGGCGGCCCGAGCGCCGAACCGGCGGCCGGCGCATTCCGCTCCCCG
>VXAL01011489.1:0-32047 GCA_013399475.1 Chauna torquata
GCTGAACACCTGCCTGCCCATGAATGAAGTGAATGAATTCCCTGTTTTGCTTTGCTTGTGCGCGCAGCTTTTGCTTTACCTAGTAACCTGTCTGTATCTCAACCCATGTGTTCTCACACTTTTACCTTTCTGATGCTCTCCCCATCCCACCTGGGGAGAGTGAGCGAGCGGCTGTGTGGCACTTAGCTGCCTTCTGGGGCTAAACCACAACACCATCCATGACAGCATTCCAACCATGTGAGCTGTCCCACCACGTCTCTGTAATTGCAATGAGATCATGGCCCTGTGACCACACACAGATCTCCAGTTCTTCCTGTTTATTCCTCATGCTGCATGCATTAGTGTACAGGCATTTCAGAGAGGTAATCAAGCATGCTGGTTTCCCTCGAGGACTGCCTCCACAGCCATGTCCCGTACACACTTCTCCACTGCATGCACCCTCTGGAGGGTGATGTTCAGGAGGAACCTCCCCTGCTTCAGTTTGGCCCATCACGTCTTGTCTTGTGACTGGACACCACAGGAAATAGCAGGGCTTCGTTGTCTTTACATCCTCCATTCAGATATCTGTACACCTTGGTGAGATCTGCCCTGAGCCTTCTCTTCTGTAGGATAAACAGTCTGAGCTCTCTGTGTGTTCTCCAATGGGAGATGCTCCAGTCCCTCCATCATTTTAGTGGCTCTTTGCTGCACTTTTGCCAGTATGTCCATCTCTGTCTTGAACTGGGGACACCCACAACTCCACACAGTACTCCAGCAGTGGCCTCAGCAGTACTGAGAAGAGAGGAAGGATGACCTCCTTCGACCTGCTGGTGATACTTTTCTTAATGCAGTGTAGGATACCACTGGGTGCCTTTGCCATAGAGCTACTCTGCTGGCTGATGATCACCTTGTTGTCCACCACAAACCCAAGGTCCCTTTCTGCAGAGCTGCTTTCTGGCCTGTCAGTTCTCAATGTGTACTAGTGTTTGGCATTGTTCCTCCCAGGTGCAGGACCTTGCACATCCCCTTGTTCAAGTTCATGAAATTCCTCTCAGCTCAGTTCTCCAGCCTGTTCAGGTCCCTCTGACTGGCATCACAGCCCTCTAGTGTATCTGCCACTCCTCACAGCTTCATATTACTTGTAAACTTGCCCCATTTTCCAGCTCATTAATGAATATGTTGGACAGTATTGCACCCTGTATTCACTTTATGTATGCACAGGCAATAAGTGCATTGGGCTTTTCTCTCTTCAATACGGGTTCTTTCTAGACTGAAAAGAAGATGTTGAACTGATCCTAAACATAGTTCCTTCTGTTTTATGCCCCATAAACTGTGGATGTAACAGTCTGGGATCAGTCCCAACTAAAGTGTGATTGGATCTGGAATGCATTTGGAGGAGGAACTATATGAAAACCCAGTGTTGCAAGAAGCAATTCATGACTGGACTGGTGAACTTGGGATGACATAAGCAATTGCAGTGTGGATCACTTCATCTGATTAAAAAAAAAAGCTTGGAAACATTCTTTCAAGAATGCGGTTCTCATTAGTGTCTGAATACATTCACTTCCTATCCACTTAAATGTTGTCAGCAGGTAGCTGGGGTGTTCTTCCCTGTATCTATTAGATAGTCATTTAAACATCACTATTGCAAATAATAAACCAAATCCAGCTTTTCCATTCTGATGTCTATGCTTCAATGACTTGAAATTGACAAAAGTAATTCCAGCACAATACCTAGCTGTCCAGGCAGTGTAAATGTCATGGGGTTTAATGAAAATAAATTTCTCTGCTGACAGTGTAAAAGATTGGGAGAGCTCAGAGGAAGACAGGACACATGAAGAATAGTATTACTGCAGTTAGAGATCTGTACAGTCCTTGTGTAGTTTTTTTTAGAAATATATAATTATAAGAGTTTTTCTATTGTTAAATTAAGAATAACAGAATTGAAGCCATTTGTTTTGTCTTCAAAGTTATTCTTCAGAGATGCTGAACTTTGCTCTCTTCTGTATTTTTGTTGGTAGCGTGCCTTCGTATTATTTCAATATAAGCTGTTTGAAATGAAAGCTGTTCGAGGGGACACTATCACATTAATAATTTTTTTACCATTAAAAAAAAAAAAAGTGGTTTTCTGGTAAAGCTCTATGAGAGGAGAATGTTAACTACTTTAACATAGGACTTTTATCCATTTTCAGCCCATTTACTGGCATACACTACTGTTACAAGCAAAATTATAATCGCACAAAACTGGAATAAAAAACTTCTCACTCAGTCTTACCTAGTTATTTCCTTCTGTTGAGGAACATCTCAAGGACAGAACAAAAAGATGGATAGAGATATCCAGGCAAGTGAAAATGTCAGGACTCCATATGGGTAGGACCATAAGGCCAGAGGACAGGGAAAGAGTTAGATGAAACTTGTGAAGTTTGAGGAAACTTTTATAGTTTATGGCAAGGAAAAACTTGCATTTAGAAAGACAAGTTTTAACAAGATAAAAACAAAAATGTGATCTTCTTCCCAAACGCTTTTCAAAAATGTATTACCAACATACCTCGTATAAACTGCCATGTTACAGGTTTATCCTCTCTTTTTTCAACTGATACTCACGTCTCCTTCTTTCTTTTCAGGTATTAAACTTAACTTGGCTACTTGGAAAGAAAAAAAATCATGGCTTCCAACACGGCTAACCCTGCTAACCATTTGCCGTACTTCTTTGGCAATATTACACGTGAGGAAGCTGAGGAGTATCTGATGCAAGGAGGAGTGAGCGATGGACTATACCTGCTTCGCCAAAGTCGGAATTACCTCGGGGGCTTTGCCTTATCCTTGGCCCATGGAAGGAAGGTTCATCATTATACAATTGAGAGGGAGCTGAGTGGCACATATGCTATTGCAGGAGGGAAGTCACATGCGAGTCCTGCTGAACTCATCAACTATCATTCAGAGGAAGCAGATGGCCTTATCTGTCTACTGAGAAAACCTTTCAACCGACCACCAGGCATTGAACCCAAAACAGGCCCCTTTGAAGATTTGAAAGAGAACCTCATCAGAGAGTATGTCAAACAAACATGGAATCTGCAGGTAAATTTGCAGACTGATTTTGGCATAAACTTGTCTTTGAATTAGGATAAAAAGAAATTGCAGTGTTTGTTTCCAGCTGCTGCTGCTGCTGTTGTAGCCAGCACAAGTTTGCGAGGGGAAATTCCTGCTTAACTAACTTGCACTAACTAAGAGATCTTGATAGATGATAGGGCTGGGCAATCACCAACCGTATGAAATTTAACAGGAAGAAGTGCCACATTCTGCACCTGGGACAGGGTAATCCTGGATATACGTACAGACTCAGGGAGAAGAGGCTGGATAGCAGCCCCACAAAAAGTGATCTCAGAGTTCTGGTCAATAGCAATTTGAATGAGTCAGCAGTGTACCCTGGCAGTCAAGAGGGCCAGCCATGTCCTGTGGTGAATCAGGTACGACATTGCCAGTTGGTCGAGGGAAGGGATTGTCCCACTCTGCTCTGCACTGGTGTGGCCTCACCTCGAGCACTGTGTGCAGTTCTGGGCGTCACCGGATAAGAAGGACATGAAACTATTAGAGAGTGTCCAAAGGAGGCTACAAAGATGGTGAAGAGTTTAGAAGGAAAGATGTATGACGATCAGCTGAGGTCACTTATTTTCTTCAGCCCAGAGAAGAGGAGACTGAGGGGAGGCCTCATGGAGGCCTGCAGCTTCCTCACGAGGGGAGTGGAGGGGCAGGGCTGATCTCTGCTCTCTGGTGACAGCGACAGGACCCGAGGGAATGGCATGGAGCTGTGACAGGGGAGGGTCAGGCTGGGTGTTAGGAAAAGGTTCTTCACTGAGAGGGCGGTCGGGCACTGGAACAGGCTCCCCAGGGAAGTGATCATGGCACTGAGCCTGCCGGAGTTCAAGAAGAGTTTGGACAACGCTCTCATACATAGGGTCTGATTTTTGGGTGGTCCTGTGTGGAGCCGGGAGTTGGACTCGATGACCCTTGTGGGTCCCTTCCAAGTTGCGATATTCTGCCAAATATATACATAATCACAATTCACCAACCCCAAATCTGCTATAGTTTGTCTGAACAGAATTGTAATTATTAGATTTTTATGAGCAGTGTTTTTTTTTTTTTTTCTGCAGTACATTGCAATAACTTGGCCATAAGAGTATTCTTTCCTGAAATTTGACAGTACTTAGGACTTCTGTAATATCTTAGGCTAGCATAGCATTATCTCCCACTATTCTAACCTCTGCCACTCAGATTCCTACGTAAGCCAAAAATTAACGGATGTAACAAACAAGATACATAAATGGTTTGTTTGATAGCTTTTGATTCTGAATTTTTATGGATTGATATGCAGCCAGGTATGGCCACATGGTGACCTGTTTTACATCCTCCCTTCTTAGCTGGCCTTGTTTCTGTGATGCTTATTATGTTGTGTACAAAACAGAACTTGTTTTCTTAACTGCAGAGTACTGCCTGTACTTTTTCAGTACTGCATATGTCAAGCAGGAATGTTCAGTGCTGAGGATGACAGTCCTGATTTTTTCGTAGAATGACTGTGAGCAAACCAGCAGCTTTAACAAGGAGACACTAGCATAGGAGGCTCCAATAGGAATATTATTTCAGGTTATCTTGGGATACCTTCAGTTACCATTATCAACTCATGGAGTTACACTAGGTTTTTCATCTCTTTTGGTACTAGCAAGCAACCCTATGAGCTCTGATACGTAAAATATTTGGAGCAATGCTCAAAACTTAAAACTTAAACTATATTTCCTGTAAGTGCTGCGGCTCACAGATTTTTCTGATGAGTCTGAGTCCAATCTAGAAGAAGGCTGATGAACTCAAGTAGAAAACTGGTGAAACTAGTATTTTTGCCCTCAGACGCTGGATCAAGTTTAGCAGTGATAGGTTACAGGTGGATTTAGAAGTGTATAGGTTATACCTGAAATTTAACATAGTTCACCCTAAAATCAAGGCTGTCCTGTTTGCTTTGGGGAAATTTGCATTGATGATTTCAATGCATACATGCTGAAACAATGCAAAATGTGTTTGGTTTATTTCAGTAACCTGACATAGGATATGTAACATGGAGGTATATTATGACATCTCAGAGTGACATTAAGTATATATCTAGCTATGTCTGAGTAGCACAAAAATATGATATATTTTTCAGTTGAGATATTGATATATTAAGGGCTTAATTTACTGTGTTTGTCCTTCTGTTTCTCAGAGATAAAGGAAAAATCCCAGCTTTGTGATGTTTAGATTACCCTATGTTAGTTTCTGTTTTAATGTCTGTGTAGCAACTAGTACTTTTTTTGACATACAACAGATATGTGCAGGTTTTGGATGTCCCAAAAGCAATACAGTGCTGAGAGCCTATCTCTAAAGTTTCTGTTGCAGAAGACAGTTTGACTGTCCCATTGTGTCTTTACCACTCTAGGGTCATGCTCTTGAACAAGCTATCATTAGTCAAAAACCTCAGCTGGAGAAATTGATTGCCACTACAGCCCATGAGAAGATGCCTTGGTTCCATGGGAGGATCTCTCGGGAAGAATCAGAGCACCGAATCCTCATTGGGTCAAGAAACAATGGAAAATTTTTGTGAGTGCATTTTTCTATGTTATTGCTGTTTGCCACTAGTGTTACTACGCAGTTCGTCTGAATGGACCTCAAGTGAGATTGTGTCCGAAGAAATGGTTTACTTGCAGTGAGAGAGCTCAGTCCAGCATGGTATATATTACAGGACATAACTATTCCTATACTAAGCAAATGTCTCCAAGATTGGGTTTTCATTTAACTGAAGATGGGAAACTACAGCAAATGCATGGGTCACTGTTTTTTAAGCAAGTGTTAGGTATAATTCTAGATAGAACATCAGAGCAGCTCTGTCAAAAAACTTAATTGAACTTTGTTTTATAATTGATAAGCAGTACTAAGCGATTGTGGCTTAGCCCACCCGGTTGCTCTCACAATCCCTCACCTCAAATGGACTGGGGGAGAAAATAGGATGGAAAAGCTTGTTGGTCAAGATGGGGTGAGACAACAGGGAGACTGTTTACCAGTTCCTCTCACAGGCAAAACTGGCTTGACTTAGGGAAAAATAATTTAATTTATTACCAGTTAAAATAGATTTGGATAGTAACTAACAAAGACAAAAACATGAAACAGCACGTTCCCCTCAAACCACCTCCCCACCATTTTCTCAAGCTCAACTTCACACCTTCACACCCAACTCATCTCCCCACCAGACAGCCCAGGGGGGGTTGCGATCAGTCCGTAACAGTTTCCCTCTGACACTCCTTTCTCCCCACACCCTTCCCTGCACCAACCCAGGCTCTCTGTGGGCTGCACTTCCTTCTGGAGCTGTCCACCCGCTTGGAGGGCTGCAGCGTGTGCATACTGTGTCAGAAGGGCTCAGCGGTGCCCTGCTGGGGGCCCACTGGAACCAGCTGGAACTGGCCAGACCTAGCCATGACCAGCCCAGGGCAGCCTAGCCTCCTCCCACTGTGCCCCTCAGCCAAAGCCTTGCCACCTACACCCAACACACTAACTTACCATAGCAGTAAAAGTACTGAAAAGCTGCCTGTATTAAGTGCTTGTGGTAGCCAGAACTGCCATTGATCCTGGGGGCAATGGTGTGTCTTTGTTTTACAGTTAAGCCAGAGAAGGAATCTCTTTCACCTCAGTAACTTCAGTTTCTGTCTTTCACTTTCTGTGTTAATGTAGCCCCATTATTAGAGTTTCTGAGTGCAGACGTCATTTAAGGTGGTAACTAGCAGCCGTCATCTTGTCAGGATCAGATCCAATCAAAATCGTCTAACAAAACAGATTTTCTTTTGAAAAATCCTCATTTGAAAAATATCAGTGTTTTCACTGAGATGCTTTTTCCTCCCCACCCCTCATAAAAGAAATATTTATGTAATAATAAAATTGAAGCTTAAAGGTCATGGGCAAGGACGAATAATTTAGAGCTGTGTAATTCCTGACAGAAATTTCATCACCTAGCTATGTAATATCCTTCAGTACTCATCTATCTTTGACTTTTCTATAGCTTGTCCAAAGTAAAACCCCAGAAGTGACGACAGGGTTGACATGCTTCTTCAGTACCAGCTGTTTCACTTTACTGATTTGCCATAATTTTGCCACACTAATTGCTAATGTAGATGCAGCCTTCATACATTTCCATATGGGATAGTTTGAATTTTCAGTCTTAATTGTTTAAGAACTGGTAAATCTAAATCTTTCTTTCCAGTAGAGTTAATACCTATCAGGTCTTACCTACTAATACTTTGAGTGCACTGACATCTCATTTCTTGAAATCTCTTCGTTTGTCTCAGTCCCTGAAGTTTTTGTACTTCATGGTCACTCACACAAGTTGCCACACACCTTCATATTTTCAGCCTAGTACTTCCTGTTTCTTAGGATCTCACCCTGAAAGTCATTACCCAGTTGTTTTCTCTGCAAATTGTAAGGAAAAATTGTTGCAAGTTTGTGGAGCCAAAGATTCCCGTTGTCACAGATTCACATCTTCTGAAAGCTTCTTTCAATGGCACGGGGAAGGTTGCATTGATTTGGTGAAAGTAGTCACTGTAGTAGGTTACCAGCACAACAATGCCATAACTTCTATCCTTTTCACTCCCTTGTGATTTTGCTAGTCTCTTTTCCTATTTTTTGTCCATAGGAGTAAGCATGTATGTAATCCAGAAACAAAACAACTACCCTTTTTTGTGACCTGTTGTTTTCTGAAATGTATTATTTTATGTATGAACATTGTACAAAATGATTGTTACATCAGCTGAGTCATGATGCTGATCATATATTAAAACTGGCAGCTTCTCCAGTTTACCTCTTGCACACATTGGTTTCTTTGTGGTCAAAGTGCTTCTCTTTGGAAAAAAAGGAAACTAGGTTTTTCAAAATCTGGATTCCTTAGCTAACATTTCCTAAAAACAGGAATGGGATTTGGAGTTAGGGCAATTTTCAGCAGACTTGACATTTTCAGCCTCCGTTATGGACCCTGGTCTCCTTTTAATCTTCTTTAAGCATTCCTACAGCTTTAAATAGAAATTCTTTCCCAGCATTTTACTGGTTCCCTCAGAGATGGCCTAGGAGGCATTTCTGGTGCTGTTTGCAAGGATACACTTGATGAGCTGTGGAGTGAGCAGTCAGACCTTCCTATGTGGGACTGGTTATATCAGTGGGTCGGTAACTTACATAGCTCTGCTGCAATTCGGAAGGCTTCTTTCAAATCGAGTAGATAAACCCTTAGAGGGGAAATTTCTGACTTTGAGGTTCTGTTTAAACCATGAGATGTTGTGGTGTTTTTGCCCAGCTGAGCAGCGGAACTCCACCACAACCGCTCTCTCACTCCCCCTCCTCAAAGGAACAGGGGAAGAAAATAAAATTGACAAGGGCTCAAGTGTTGAGATAAGGACAAGGTTACTCACCAATTACTGTCACAGGCAAAACAGACTCAACATAGGGACATTAATATAATTTATTACTACCACTAGCAGACTGGAGCAGTGAAAAACTAAAAGCAAACTAAAAACACCTTCCCCCCATCCACCCTCTTCTACCTCCTTCCCCCAAGTGGTGCAGGGGAACGGGGAATGGGCGCTGCAGTCAGCCCACATTGCTTCGTCTCTGCTGCTCCTTCGTGGTCACTCTGCCCCTGCTCCAGCGTGGGGTCCCTCCCACGGGATGCTGTCCTTCCCGAACGGATCCTGCGTGGGCTTCCCACAGGCTGCAGCTCTTCAAGAGCTGCTCCAATATGGGTCTGTGCCACAGGGTCCATCCTTCAGGAGCAAACTGCTCCAGCACGGGTCCCCCACGGGTGGCAGCTCCCACCGGATCACCTGCTCCTGCGTGGGCTCCTCTCCAGGAGCTGCAGCTCCGGCCCGGAGCCTGCTCCTGGGGGGGCTCTCCATGGGCTGCAGCCTCCTTCAGGCCACATCCACCTGCTCCTCCGTGGGCCTCCTCCAGGGCTGCAGCGTGGAGATCTGCTCCACCGTGGTACACCATGGGCTGCAGGGGGACAGCCTGCTCCACCATGGGCCTCACCACGGGCTGCAGGGGAACTTCTGCTCCGGCGCCTGGAGCACCCCCTGCCCTCCTTCTTCACTGACCTTGGTGTCTGCAGGGCTGCTTCTCTCTCATTTTCTCACCCCTCTCTCTCCCAGCTGCTGTTGCCCAGCAGTTTTTTCCCCTTCTTAAATCTGCTCTCACAGATCAGCATTGCTCACTGGCTCAGGTCTGGCCAGCGGTGCGTCCCTTTTGGGCCGACTGGAGCTGGCTCTGATCTGACATGGGGCAGCTTCTGCAATCTTCTCACAGAAGCCACCCCTGTGGCCCCCCTGCTACCAAACCTTTATCACGTTAACCCAATGCAGATGTGCCACTGGAGCTTGAATAGTGTGAAAATATAACTGATATGTTCAGCTTCTTATTAAAGATAGTACTGTTTACTTTTGCATCTATAGGGTGCTTTCAAATGCGTTAATTGTTCTTGCACGGACTGCCTATCAGGCAGGTTTAGAGCTCAGTAGCCACTTAACAGCTGTTGACTCTTGCTCCTAGGGAAGAAACAGGACGAGATCTTTGGCTGCCCTGTAATTCAGAAGCCAGAGCAGCAAAAGAAGTAATGTGTTGCTAATTTGTACCAGAAGTCTGTTGTTTTTCTTCTGGAGCTCTTCTGGCTCTCAGATCAGTAGACCTGTTATTTGCTCATAGCAAATAACAAATGAACTGTCTAATTCAGAGACATTTTCTGTTTTCTTCAGTGGTTTGTCTAACATCGGCTTGCTTAGCAGTGAGAAACGAACCACTCATTTGTTAGCTAACTGAAACAGTAGCAGCCAAATTGTTGTGAGTGCTAGAGAGGTGCATTGTTTAGATTTCAGGCACGTGTATTGCGTAATTTTTCCTTACCCAGTAACAGTGCACGTCGGGATCTTCCGTATATCTGTGGACTGAATACTGTTAATTTGTGCTTGTGGATGTAGCTGCTCAGGGACTTTTTTCTCGCACTGGTCAGGACACTCAAGCCTGGTATCTGATTGAAGAAACTTGGAAACATTCACTGTCTAAAAGAAGTTCACTTGTAGAGGCTGGAATTGGAAGGCAGCCAGGGAACATAAAGGAAAGCTGGATTTTCAAAAAGATGAGGTACTCCAAAGGTATTGATCAAGTTCACAAGCAGAACTGAATTAAGTACTGGTATATGACAAATATAATCTTGGTTATTACACAAAAGATAATAACTTTTAGAAAGCTACAGTATTTCTGTATATTCTTTTGCAAGGGTCTCAGAAATCTGCTATCTGACCTACCTTGAGACAAAATCCAGTACAGGGATCTCTGTGAGACCACATCTAATGGTTAGATTTCTTTATCAGTTTCTTGCATACTACAAGATTATCAGATCTACACATTTTTAAATAGAGTAATTATGGAAAGAGGTGAAAAGATTTCTGATAGCATTTCAAAATGTCCTGAATAGCTTCAGAGGTCTAGCACTGCCCCTCATCCAAGTTACAGGAAGTGTTCTGAGGTGACTGTGAATTTTCAATGGTCTTTTTAAAGTTTTCATCTTGACTGAAAAGTCAGGGAAATAAATATGTATGCAGGTGCTATAGGGTTTGTTTCCAAAGGCAAACAAAGAAACAATGTCAATACATGACATGGAGTAGGAAGCAGTGCCTACCTCTTCCAGGAAGAACATTCATGGAAAAGATTGCCACTCTCGCCACAAAATTTGGAGGAAAAATTATAGCAGCAGAATAGAAGGAAAACATGGCATCTCTGAAATGATCTGAGGAGCAACTGAAAATAGAGGATTAAAATTGTTTAAAGCTTCTGTTAGCTGCATTAACATTACCTTTCATGCTGTGTAGGACTTGGGTTCTTACCAGAATTCTGGTAAGTATTAGTTTTGCATTGAACTTTGCCTGATAGAGGGTATAATTATAGAATATGGTAATCAGTGTTACCTAGTTGATCATAGATAATATTATTAGTAATAATATAATATATTTAATAATATACTATAATAGTAATATATTATTATTTAAAATATTATCTGTGTAAGTGTATGAGTGCATGGACCAGTTGAAAAATAAACTAATTATTTGCTAATAGTGGCAGATCAGCAGTATAAGATCTAGCTTTCTCTGCAGTTTCACATGGGAAATAACCCTGGTAAGTGTGTTGTAGCTTTTGGCACATCTTGATTTGTCATTGGTGGTGACCACTTCAATTATATGAACATGTGATCTTGCATATGTGGTAAGAACCAGAAATTCTGAAGCTGAAGGAAAGTAAGCAGTATTCAGAAATACTGTTAAACATAAAAGATTAACTTTAAGGAAAATGTGGTTGAAGGCATTGCACAGTTAGCAGTTTAGGCTCTGTAAACCTTTTATATTGGTTCATAGCTATATGTAGTTCACATAAACTGTGAACATTTATTTAAAGAACAGTAAAAAAATCATTCTAGTATCATAAAACTGTCTTTAATATGTAACTAAATATACTAAAATGTACAAACTAGTTTAGACTCACAGCACTACTAGTAATAGCATCTCACAACCTCTGGCAACCAACCTGCCTCTTATATGTCACAATAGCTGACAATAGTAACACCATTTTGACATAAGTTCTGAAATGCAGTTATCTGTAGGAGTTAAATTCTCTTTTGTCTGACCAAAAATCTGTAGCTGTCAAAAAATGCATGTAGCTGTCTACATTAGCATTACTCCTACTGTCTTCCTCTAGGCATTTTACACTACGGGACTGCATACTGAGCTAGGTGGACCATTTATCTGACCTTGTATTCTTTAAGTGCATCTACCCTTATTATGTTTGTATTCATAAATAGAACTGGACATTGTTGACATCAGACAAGATGAAAACAATCCTAGTAAACACGACCTTAATTCAGGGACATTAATTAACGATGAACTTCCTCTTCAAGATGCCAGGCAGTTGCTATACTTAGGTGGCCACGGCAATTTTACAAGATAAAAGACAAAGTACGGACTGTTAACTATGCTTCTGGAGATGCTGTATTCCCCTCCACAGGAGTCCTCTTTGGAAGAGCTGTTTTTTTATCTTCAGTTGGGTACATAGGTAGGTGCCACTTGCATACCACTGCAACAGGACCATGGCTTCTCCAGGCTAGCTGTATGCTATGTGTTTCAGCAGCAGAGTGGATCAGAGGTGGTCAGAGGTGTCAGGAAAAGCTGTTATTCCTGACTTAAAGAGCTGTAGTGAGAAGATCCCCTATAGCGGGTGCAGTTTTACAGCAAAGCTATTTGATAGGGTTGGGGGCAGCAGAGTGTATTTTGCTGTGAGCAAAATAGACTACTGATGCAATCCAGCTTGTTAAGGTGTTTCATCACTGTGCAGCACACCACAGTACCTTTATCAGGAGATCAAATTTTAGGTTCCATTGTAGATAGTGACAGCCTGTGACTGAGCTAGTTCTTAAATTCTGTAGCATGCTGACATTTCTGTAGCAGCTTTGAATATGTTCCTAAACAGAGGAGATGAAGTGATGTAAATAGAGACTACAGTCAGTCCATTTTTAACTTTGCAGGGTCCTATTACAGAGGGCACCAAGTTCATTCCTTATTGTCCTCAAATTTGGCATGGAAGCAGTGTGCTGCAGATATTTGAAGTGGTAATTAATAGCTGTGTTATAAATAACATACAAGCAGGGGATGGCTAAGGCTTGACGTGCAGTGGAGAATGTCAGTATCTTTGGCATAAAGAAAGCTGTTATTGCTGAGAAGGCAAAGCAGTACCTAGAACAAACTTTAACACACCCTTGGATTCAGGAGTGGGAATAATTTCGCACCATTTCTGAAGCAAGCATTTCGCTAATTGATTTCCCTTTCTATTGTCTGCTAGAATGCTGTGTCTTCTGTTTTTTTATATATAGTCAATGAGCCATGTTGAAACAGCAATTTATTTTCCTGCCTTGAGGGATTTTTTCCTTTACAAAGAAAGAGATCATTTGGCTCTTCACTTGGAAGCAAAGAAAACTGGGGCATTGCTCTGTTTGCTTCCAAGCAAAGTCAGAGATTTCACCAAAGGAAAGAATGTATAGCTATTTACAGAGTCTGTAATGATGCTCCAAATAGTCAGTAACTGCTGTTTGGGCTGCAGACTTAAAAACGTAAAAAATACTGAAGCATTGATGTCATGAAAATTAAAATCAATAACTAAACCTTTTTTGCATTGTATCATGTAACAGTTTGAGTTTCTCAGTTCCTTTTAAAATTGCTGTTTTAAAATATATGTAGTAGAAAATTTAGATACTTTAGTGCTTTATTATATTTGTGAATTCAAATTGCCGCTCAGTGAAGTTGTTGATGTTTTTAGGCTCATGTCAGTGGATGAGGGGGCAATATTGTTTCTTCACAGTTGTTTATTCTCTTTTTTTTTTCTTCTGTAGATCTGTAATTCTCTACAATGTCATGAAATGGAAGACCAGATGATATTTCGCTGCTGGTTTCCTTCCTTGTCAAAATGCTTTTAAAAATAATACAGATTTTTTAAATTAATATTTTTTGTTTTCATTTTCTAATGAAGAATTGTAAATATCATGCTTAATTTCAAAGCACATTAAAGCACATCATGCAGTTGGAGTTTGGGGTTGTTTTCTCAATGTTCTTGAAATTATAACTTTTCATAGAATGCAGTTTCCATGTATGGAAAGAACACCCAAATCTGATGTGATGACTGTGAATAGCTCATGATGTGAAAACCTTGATTTTTGTTCGAAGAGATTCCAGTTTACAACCTTTTAGTGCGAACAGCCTTTTTCTTTGATTCCATTTTTTATGGTAAATGTAAAGTACTGGATATTGTATACCTAGCAGTAGTTCTAGAGCATTGACCTAACCTAGACAGCTGTTATCACAGTCTACAAAGCCAAAATGAAATTGTGAAATCTGAACCTATGACAATCCTAGTCAACAGAGGCAGTGAAGTTTTCAGTTTGGACTGTGATGTTGAGTTCTGTGGGAGCACTTTTTGGACCAGTAAGGAATATGGTTGCCAAATTAAGACTTGGACAGTCATCTGGCTGTTGTTTCAAAGCTCAGCGCTTTTGTTCTTCAGATATGTTTTGAAAACTAGCAGTAGCTCCTGCTGGTGTGTTTGGTAGGGATCTAAATTGTACTGGAACTGACTGGCCACAGCTTAAGAAAACACCTCCTGGACCACAACACCAAGACAGCAAGGCATCTCTGGATCCTGGTCAAGCATAGGCATTAGAACAGAGATCTTTTTTGGGTGTGCAGTGATAGAGCAGTCAGACAGAAGTTGCCATAGCTGTGAACTACAGATATCCTCAGAGTTAGGCAGCTTTTGGTCAGGGAAAGGAAGAGCTCAGAAATGCAACTACAGCTTTACAAACCTGTATTCTGCCTGAGTCCTGCACTGGAGATCGATAGGGCTGTTTGGATCTGTGCCATGTTCCTAAGTCAGGACTCTCTTCTCCCATTAATATCCGTGCTCTTAAAAATATTTAGAATGCCTCCTGTGTTAGTGACAACTGCTGCAAAAGGGAATCAGTTTCAGTAGAACTAATGATTTTTGAGCCACCATTTCCATATGTGAAACGTGAAGCAAATTTGTTACTGGGAAATAATCCGTTACATTTCTATAATCTTACTCATGCTGTATTCTGAACAAAATGCGAAGGCGTTCATGTTTTAGAAGCAGTGCCTTCTGTTCTGAAAATACCTTTCCAAGTCTTACTTGCTAAGAGCAAGTCAGAGGAAGACAAAGCAAAAGTCATTCTTCATTTTGGCAGAACTTGTTGCTCTCCACCGGTCAGTCAGCACAGGAAATCAGCATTCTGAGAAAATACCTGCATGTCATGAAAAACCACAATGTGTTTCAAGTTGATTTAAAGACAGTACAAAAGTTACTTTGGTTTCAGAAGAAAAACCGTCTCTACTTCCCTTTTCCTTTAGCCAGTGTCCTGTTCACGTCTTAGGCAACAAGAATCACTCTGCGTGAAAAATAGTTGCATGAGTAGTTCAAGTAAAACACAGTTTTAGTTCAGAGTTGAGTGAGTGAGGAGCAGAATTTAATGCTTGCCTCTGCAGTGTCTAGAGATGTGATAGCAAGTAGTAGCATTGCATCTGCAAAGCCTCGCAACACCTTAGTGAGCATATTCTGCTATATTTTTTTCAGGGCTTTTGAAAAATTACTGAGTATATTGTAGTCTTGTCATAGTTACCCACATTATTTGGTGTGAAGTAGTGCTATTTTCTGTAGGTGATAACTGCTGATGTGTATACTGACAGCTAATGTCAGTTTCAACGTGAAATCTGAGAATTGTTTGGCAGATAGAGTTGGCCGCAATGGTCTTTCCTCTTGCCAAAAAAATTGAGTTTTGACAACCCTGTTCTCAAATCTTTCTGAGCAACGCTTTGAACATTTTCTTGAGGGACACTCAAATCTAGGCTCCGTTGATTTGGGAACTTTAAACATTTACTGAGCTGCTCAGTTCTCCACACAGTTGTAGGAGATCAGTGGTCAAGTGGGTTGCTCCCTAGCTTGTGAAGGGCTCTTAAGGCCCTGGTTCATCGGCATCTTATGCTGTCATGAAGAGAAAAGGAGGCAAACTCACTGGAGAGTGAGTACCTTTCTGTGCACACTGGAACAGGAAGTATTTGTGTTGCTGAATCTGTGCGTTTCATAGGGAAGAAACATTATTGCAGAATGTTTTCAGCTAACTCCACTGCTGTCTCACTGTCAGCACCAATTGAACACAGGCAGCTCAAACTAAAAGTTGCTTTCTAAACTTAGAAATCCTAAGCCAGCAATGATGGAGCAATAGCAAATTCCTGTCTACTCTGGGTCCAGTCGCTAGAAGGCATCGGTCTCAATGTGTGCAAGCCCTGAGTACACTTTAAAGAACTGTACAACACAGTACAGACATCTCAGATGTTGCTTCCAGATCTTCTGGAAACAGGAGATCATCCTGGCTACCTGTGAATTTTAGACAGTTATTTTATGTTACATTCCATTTCTCTGTAGTGAAGTTTAGACCAGATCTATAACCAAGTACTGTGTGCAATTTCATATGAATTTTCCATGAAATCTGCAACAAAACATTAATGTCTTTCCAGAAATTATACGAATTAATGATTACAGAAATGTACAACTTACTTTCAGTTCCCAGGCAAACCAGAATCTGCTTCACTCCATGAGGAAATTTTTCCCCTTATTTGTATTTCCCCTTATTTGTGTTTTCCCCGTATTTGTATTTCACATTATGTTCTTTTTGTGTTTTGTTTTCTCCTCTCACTATCATCTGTTTGCTACAAAAGTAAAGATAAAAGAGAGAAATCTTATCTGTTATTTTTAATTTTAGGTCAGTGGTGGAAGAGATTGAAGTATAGCTGCTTATACATGCTGAATCCTGCCCTCAGACTTCCGTGGGCTTTGTAGGCCTGCAGTGCACAAGCCTTCAAGTACTTCCAAGCTCAGAGAGTACTTTGCGCACAGTGTTCTGTAGCTGCCTAGCAAAGAGCTCCACATCGTGGATTTTCTGTTGTCATATGCTGACTTTTGAGAGAAAAAAGAGAAACTTTAGGGAATTCCGTCTGAAAACGAATTACACTAAGAAAGAAATGAAAGGCTTAACAAAATGTCTTCAGAAGTTGCAGTACAGGTTTTGCTTTGTTTTTAATTCAAAAGGTGAATTTAATTTAAAGGAAAAGGTGATTTAAAAAAGCGTCTACAACCCAGATGCTCATTGCTAGGAAAAAGTGACTCTAAAAATCTCTCTTATTCCTACAGAATCCGTGAGAGGGACAGCAATGGTTCCTATGCCCTGTGTCTGCTAAATGATGGAAAAGTACTGCATTACCGTATTGACAGAGATAAGACAGGAAAGCTCTCCATACCAGATGGGAAAAGATTTGACACCCTCTGGCAGGTCTGTTAAAATTTGAATCACTTGGATATTCGTCATCATGTTGCAATATAACCCACTTAAGCAGTTTGTTTTACTTTGCTGTGCGTCAACTGTCTTTAGCTAAACAGCAGCATGTTTTGGCAGTTTATTTGTCATGTTTCCAACTTTCTGTGGTTTTCATACATGGATAAAATGTGTGTTAGTGTAGAAAGCTAAGTCAGTGTAGCGGTTTTAATCATATTTAAATGTGGTGTTGCAGCTTCAATGAGTTTAAAATTGCTGTAATCATTATTCAGTTAACTGAACATTCTCTAAAATGGAAGACCGTTTGCATTTGTGAATGGCCATACTCAATAACAGCTATGCCAGCTACAGTCGTTGGTTTACGTTGTTTGTAATAGCGATAATCAGAATTCCACAGGTGATGGTTTGGGTTGCTGTACACATACTGCATTCTTTAGCTTTGAAATTCCCTACCTTGTAGACTGAATAAGCATAGTCTGGTAATGGTTACAACAAAAATGTGTCTGAATCCTGGTAAAAATAAAGCAAATGAAGACTGGATAGTTGTTGTGGTTTAACCTGGCAGGCTAAGCACCACATAGCCGTTCGCTCACCCTCCCCCATCTCGTCCAGTGGGATGGAGGGAGAGAATCAGGAGGAAAAAAAAGTAAAAGCTTGTGGGCTGAGATAAAGACAGTTTAATAGGACAGAAAAGGAAGGAAAGAAAGAAAATTATGATAATAATGATGATAATAATAATAATGATAATAGGAAAAGAATATACAAAGCAAGTGTACACAACGCAATGCACGATGCAGTTGCTCACCATCTGCTGACCGATGCCCAGCCTGTTCCTGATCTTAAACACACCATGATACCTGTCCGGACACCCCAGTTTTATTGTTCAGCAAGACACCACATGGTATGGAATATCCCTTTGGTCAGTTTGGGTCAGCTGTCCTGGTCCTGTCCCCTCCCAGCTTCTTGTGCACCCCCAGCCTCCTCACTGGAAGGGCAGAAGCTGAAAAGTCCTTGGCTGTGTATAAACACTGCTCTGCAGCAACTGAAAACATCACCATTATCTTCATCAAAAATCCAAAACACAGCATTGTGTGAACCTTTACAAAGAGAATTTAACTCTATCAAAGCCAAAACCATAACAGTAGTTAACTCTGTCATAGTTGGTAATAAAACTGAATACTGGAGAAATGACTGGGTAAATTGAAGAAGCTAAGAGAAGTAACAACCCTGAAGAATTGTGTTATCTTGCTTAAAACTCTATTAAGACAAACAAAGTGAGTCATAAATGTAAAATTGAGTCTTTACCTGTAAATATTAACAGGATATATGTATGTGCATATATATATCAGGATATGTAGACAGGATCCTGCATATTTCTTTCCCTGAGCCACCACATATTTAAAGCAACTTGAAAAACTTGCAAGTTTTTTGAATGTCTGTAATTCTTTCACTTATAGACCCCCTCCTTTCTACCCAAATGCACCAGGCCAAAATAGCAGTCATGTACCTGTGATAAAATGGCAAAAGGCATGGAGAGGATAGTCCAGGAACACAAATGTCCACAACTACTGTTTCTATACGTTTATTAACTGTTTACATCCCATTGTGAGTCTGGAGCCCAAAGATAGCACTGTGTATGAGGACAGTTCTGGCACTGGAGTTCCACATCTTCAAAACAAATTAAAAAAAAAAAACCACCAACAACAACAACAAAAAGACAGAACTCAGAGATATAAAAAGGAGTGATTTGCTCAGAGTTGCAAAGTTGGTTCGTAGCAGAGCCAGGTGTGGAATATTGCATCTCACAAATCAAGTTCCTGGGTCAGGTTCCAGATTCAGCCACGAAGTTGCTTCAGAAACATACACCTCTGTTAGAGAGGTAAAGATGGCATAAGAATATGTGCAGTAAAGTTGTGCTGTATGCCCAGGTTGTTTGCTGTAACATATACCAGTTATTGTACATATACGCGTGATTATAAGGAGACAATCTATTTAATTATACCTCTTTTACCTTTATGTATCTCTCTCTCTCTCCTTTCTCTCTTCCTTCTCTCTTCTTTCTTTTTTTTTCTCTTGTTCTGTTAGTTAGTTGAACATTATTCATACAAACCAGATGGATTATTAAGGGTTCTTACCATTCCCTGTCCACGACTTGGCTCAGAAAGTGGTGAGTTATTCCTATTACTTTGAAGTGTATAAATAGCTATGTTAAAGATGATAAAAAGTGTGTGTGTTTTTTCCACTTGCAGGGTGGATGGGTGCATATTGCTGTAGATGTGATTTAAATTTGGATTAAAAAAACTGAAATATTAGATTTCAAACTTTTCAAATGTGTTAAAATCTGCCGGGTCATGCAGGATGGTGGCAGATCCTGTAGCTTAAGGGAGGGTGCCACCTCCACTTATGGCTGGCTCTAAAATTCATGTCAGATCCAAAATGCACTTCACTGCTCCAAGTGGCAGTCTGTGTTGCTTGGCCCATACGTGCTAACAAGGTTGTTGTCTGGCACTCCTCCAAAGGTCTTTACTCCAAGCTGAGGCCATCATGCTAGCAGCACTGGTATAGGCATTCGGGTTGGGTGCAGTGAGACACAGGAGTTACTGGTCGAGAGGACTTCCCAAGTTGGGGAGCACAGGAGCTGAGCAGTACTAAGGTTTGGCTGCACCTGATGCTGAAAAGGGGAGTATTTAAAATGCCACCCACTCACAGTGCCTGGAGGCATTCATTTCTTGCGGGGTTAAGGGACTCCTGAGGTCCAGTGCTCTCTTGGGCCTGTTTCTTATTCAAGGTCACGTCATCTGTGTTTATGCAGATGAGACCTCATCCTCCCTCTTTTACTGCCTGCCAGGGCAGAGATGCTCCTGCCTGGTCCTTGTCTGAGTCCCGCTATTCCAGAAGTGGTGTTCTCTCTCTCAAGGCCCTCTTCTGTCTTTCTGACTGGAAACCAGGGCCATGGTGAACAGATAAGCGCTTAATTTTTACACTCCTTTGAATCATTATTAAGGCACTGCACATACGTTTGTCTCCGTGGCAGCAAGTACCAGAGTGTGACTGTTCCACATTAGAGCCAAAAGCCAAGAAGATGGGCCAGGCGAAATGCTGCAATATAATTTAAAAACTAGAAAGTTGGCCCCCTATGTAAATTATTTTTTTTAATACTTGCAATACATTTCTAACCTTGTACAGTATATTTCCACATTTGATTCTTTTACAGATAATGTTGTTTTTGACAGCCGTCCTCTTCCTGGAACCCCTCCCAAGGTAAGTAGATGGTGATGTAGTAGTAAGTTCTTTTAAGAAGCCTTACAGTCACATAATGCTCTTGAAATCCTAATGCTTGGATATTGTTGCAGTGAATTTATTTTTCTAGGGTTTGTTTTATAGCAGTAGGTAGAAAATAAGCTTAACATATTCTATCATGCTTATTGCTTTCATCAGATTTTTGCACTGAGCTATTAAGCATTTAATTTTGTGAAATTGTTTTATATACATGATGTATGTGGAAATCAGTGTTTTTCATATGCAAAATGCCTCGTCAAACATGAACAGTCGAGTTCTCTAGTGACTGTATTAACACTAGGAGGAGAGAGACTGCTCTGTTTAAATTACCCATCTTGAGGCTTTGCTGGCTGAAGCAAACATGGAGGTTCACTTTTCGGAGTAAAGGCAAATATTTTAATACCTGGTGTATGTGGTTAACATCTGAATTTGCAAGTTGGGTTGATTCTTTGTGCAGTGAAATTAATGAAAGTTTTTCAACTCCATGAGTGAGCAAACCCATTTGTGATTATAATGGCCTACATTCCTAGACTCCATTGATTAGAAGAGCCACCTGAGGTGTGATACATAACACCCTCTCATTCAGCTGTAGTTGATCTAATCTGAAATAGAGTTTAATTTAGTTGTTTTACCGCTGCCTGGAGAGCCAAATCACCTAAGTCTTTGTATTATCTAGGTGCTTCTCTACTGTTGATGCAGTCCCACATTACAGAAACAAATATTTTCATTCAAGGAAGCCAATTACTTTTGTTTCAGTACCATTGAGTCCCTGTGGGCCCATGAGCAACCATTTTAATACCACCAGTTTCTGAAAATCAGGCACCTTTTTAAAGCATTACATATCCAAAATAGGTGCCATTTTTTAAATACGTCCTAAGATTTGGATCTGTGCTATTTACAAGGAAGAATGGGAAGTTTGAGCACATCAGGTCACATGTATATCATCATACACAATTATAGTGATACAGCAAGCATATTTAATGTAGGAATGTTACATAAGTGTTAGATTATCCACAGAAAATTCTGCACTTTAAGCATAAGTGAAAGTAAATGCAAGACATCCGTTAAAATCTTACTTTAAATGTTTAACTTCTCAAAGTAGTAGTAACAAAAAAAAAAAGTGTCTGACTAAGCTGATGGATGTTTTGGACTGTGTAAAGAAAGTAAATGGGTGAAATTCTTCTCTTTTTTGTTAGTGCATTGCAGTAATGTAACTCTAGATGTTCATGGTGCTTTACAGGTGAAAAACTTGCTAACAGGGTATGATTAATCTTGCCTAACATTAATCAACTCAAATGAACAACTAGTCTTAACAAATTCCAAAGGCTTGCTTTTGAGGAATTTTTAAATAAGAGAGAGAATCTGTCTATATGTCACTTCAGCCTAAACACTATGACTTTCCAACAATATGTGCCTACTTCTTTCCACTCAGAAGGGTCCTAGGTGATTCGTCTAGACTATGTGCCTTGCTTTTGAGTAGCCACAGTTGGGTGAGATCAGTTCTGCTCTTGAACATGTACTTCTCTAGAAAGTAGTTGACGTAAAGACACTGGGTCACATGTGCATTTCACACACAACTATTAGTGTTTTCAGAATTGATCAGTAGTAGTTATATTTAAGACTTGTCATGATGGATAAAAGAAAAAGCACAAAAGATGTGAGTGAAATGTATAATGCATATTTTGCTAATATTCTCCTAAATTATTGTTTAAAGCTACAATATACTTGACATTCTGAACTTTTTAAAACAGAAATCTGAATTCTGTGCTTTCTTTAGGAGTTTTATAATACAAGCCTGCTCTTTATGTTACTTTCATATAGTATAAAGATAAAAATATAAAGTGGAAAATTTTAAATTAATATTACTATTTATGGAGCTCAGAGACTTCAGTTAATATTGCAAAGTTCTTGTACATGAACACCTTTGTGCAAAAACAGAAACACATTAATGACCACTCATGTGTTCTTACATGCAGAGTCTAAAATGCAGTGAATTCAGATTGCAAAAACAAAAATGCATCCTAAATAGAACAAATTAAAATTACAAACCCTTATGCAGAAGATGTGCAATCTTCAGTTTACTTAAATCATCACAATTAAGACTTAAGTTTAAATTAAGGAGTTTCTGATGTTTCTGAAGCACTGCATTTTTTCATTTTATGAAATGAATTGCCAGAATGTGTGAACACAGAAATGAGATTCAAAATAATTGCGATGAATTGGGGAAATGTCCTGGGGGGGAAAAAAAAAGATGAAGTTCAGTAGGAACAAGTGCAAGATACTGCACTTCTAATAAGCAGCTGCAGAACATGGCATGGGAGCAGCAACAGCTTTTCAGAGGATGTCATGCCTGTAATAGATCAGACAGGAACGCAGACTGGCAACATCACGCTTATAGAAGAAAGTGAAATGCGTATTTCCAGTTTGTTCATCACTGGTAAGGTCTCAGCTGGAATGCTTTCCCCAGTTTTTGGCACTACACTGAAAAATGTTGTCCAACAGGAGACAATCTAGAGCAAAGCAACAGGAATGATCATGACTGAAGAAGAAAAAGTGAGAGAATAGAGGGACAGCACATAGTTAACTGCTGAAGAAAGGCGGGGAATGGACAGTTCTGAGGAACAGTCTAATAATTTCTGGTGTTCCAAGAGCTTATGGGTCAGGAGTAAATGGATGACAGGGACAGGTGACATTATAGTGGGGGTCTGCTACAGGCCACCCAAACAGGAAGACCAAACAGATGAGGCCCTTTATAGACAGATAGGAGCAGCCTCATGTTCACAAGCCCTGGTCCTCATGGGGGACTTCAACCACCACAGTATCTGTTGGAGGGACAACAGAGCAGGGCATAAGCAGTCCAGGAGGTTCCTGGAATGCGTTGGTAAAAACTTGCTTCTCCAAGTGACAAAGGAGCCAATGAGGAGAGGTGCTATGCTGGACCTTGTTCTCACTAACAAGGAGGGGCTGGTGGGGAATGTGAAACTCAAAGATAGCCTTGGCTGCAGTGACCATGAAATGGTGGAGTTCAAGATCCTTAGGGGAGCAAGGAGGGTACACAGCAAGCTCGCTGCCCTGGACTTCAGGAGAGCAGACTTTTGCTTCTTCTGGAATATGCTTGATAGAGTACTGTAGGATAAAGCCCTGGAGAGAAGAGGGACCCAAGAAAGATGGCTAATATTCAAGGATCACCTTCTCCTAGCTCAGGAGAGATGGATCCCAACAAAGAGGAAGTCAGGCACAAATGCCAGGAGGCCTGCGTGAATGAGCAAGGAGCTCCTGGACAAAGTCAAACACAAAAAGGAAGCCTACAGAGGTTGGAAGCAGTGAGGTAGCCTGGGAGGAGTACAGGGAAATTGTCTGAGCAGCCAGGGATGATGTTAGGAAAGCTAAAGTCCTGATAAAGTTAAATCTGGCCAGGGATGTCAAGGGCAAGAAGAAAGGCTTCTATAGGTATGTCAGTGACAAAAGGAATAGTAGGAAAAATGTGGGCCCTCTCTGGAAGGAAACAGGAGACTTGGTTACCCAGGATATGGAGAAGGCTGAGGTACTCAATGGCTTTCTGCCTCATTCTTCACCAGCAAGTGCTGTAGCCACACAGCCCAAGACGCAGAAGGCAAAGGCTGGGACTGCGAGAATGAAGAACCACCCACTGTAGCAGAAGACCTAGTCTGAGACCATCTAAGGAACCTGAAGGTGCACAAGTCTGTGGGTCTTGATGAGATGCATCACAGGGTCCTGAGGGAACTGATGAATGAAGTTGCTAAGCCACTATCCATCATATTTGAAAAGTCGTGGCAGTCAGAAGAAGTCCCCAGTGACTGAAAAAGGGGAAACATAACCCCCGATTTTAAAAAGGGCAAAAAAGAGGACCCAGGGAACTACAGACCAGTCAGCCTCACCTCTGTGCCCTGTAAGGTCATGGAACAGATCCTCCTGGTAACCATGTTAAGGCATAAGGAGACAGGGAGGTGACTGGAGACAGCCAGCATGGCTTCACAAAGGGCAAATTGTGCCTGACGAATTTGGTGGCCTTCTGTGATGGAGTTACAGTGTTGGTGGATAAGGGAAAAGCAACTGACATCACCTACCTGGACTTGTGCAAAGCATTTGACACTGTCCCACATGACATCGTTGTCTCTAAATTGGAGAGAAGTAGACTTCATGGATGGACCACTTGGTGGGTAAGGAATTGGCTGGATGGTCGCACTCAAAGAGAGAAGGCCTTGAGGGTGTTGGTTGATGAGAAGCTCAACATGAGCCGGCAATGTGCACTTGTTGCCCAGAAAGCCAATTGTATCCTGGGCTGTATCAAGACCAGTGTGGCCAGCAGGTCAAGGGAGGTGATTCATCCCCTCTACTCTATTCTCATAAGAACCTCCACCTGGAGTACTGTGTTCAACTCTGGGGCCCCCAGCATAAGAAGGACATGGACATGTTGGAGTGAATCCAGAGGAGGGCCACAAGGATGATCCGAGGGCTGGAGCACCTCTGCTGTGCAGACAGGCTGAGAGAGTTGGGGTTGTTTATTGCAGAGAAGAGAAGGCTCTGGGGAGACCTTGTAGCAGCCTTCCAGTACCTCAAGGGGGCCTACAAGAAAGGTGGAGAGGGACTCTTTGTGAGGAAGTGTAGTGATAGGACAAGGGGTAACAGCTTTAAACTACAAGAGGGTAGTTTTGGATGAGATATAAGGAAGAAATTCTTCACTATGAGGATGGTGAGGCACTGGAACAGGTTGCCCAGAGAAGTTGTGGATGCCTCATCCCTGGAAGTGTTCAAGGCCAGGTTGGATGGGGCTTTGGGCAACTTGATCTAGTGGAAGGTGTCCCTGCCCATGGCAGGGGGCTTGGAACTAGATGATCTTTAAGGTCCCTTCCAACCCAAATCATCTAGGATTCTAGGATTCTATGGTTCCCATCCAGCCCAATTTTTCAATAATTTTATTGATATATTAATGCATGGTGAGATTCCAAAGCCTTAGTGGAGAGTTTGCTCAAATCTGAAGTTACTTGGAATATAAGTGTGTATGACCACTGTAGAAAGATCAGCCAGATGATATGCAGGGTAGACTGTCTTTCCAACTAATTTAACTCTAAACTGTTGCTGTGTAAGTGTCTGAACTGCAGTTTACAACACGGGGGAAGTGATTTGTGTAGTATTTGCTGATAGTCCAACAACAAACTTTAGAAGAGTAATAAAATGTTAGTGTTTTTGTCCCATTATTTGGGCATCTCCTTTTCAGTGGTGCGAATGTGCTTCCTCTGTGAAAGGAAAGACTTTCTGCTGGAAGTCTGTATCGGAGATACTTTCTCTATGCAGAATACGGAGGCTAACACCTTCTCGCTTCTGTCAGCCCATGTACGGAACAGAGCTTGACTTACTTTTTACCAGAGGCTCCATAACTAGATTTAAGATGATTTTGATCCCCTTTGACTTTGTAAATGACTTTTTTGTCTCTGCATATCATCCCAGTATGTATGTAAACCTGGAGGGGATCTTTTGGTATGATCCTAAAATCAGCTGTTGACATTACAGTGAACCTGTCAACTTCTGGGCATTCCCCCACTTGTCCACATACCTTTTCCAATATTTTGTTTGCTCACAGTTTATCAGATAGTAATAATAGACCTAGAGCTTGTGAGTACAGTACAACTTTAGACTGGTACTGTTACTGTCCTTGATTAGGTTTTAAAGTTCCTCTTAGCATGTATTTGGCTACCTAATACAAAACTTTGCGTTAAGCAGTAGTACCATAAAGGCAGTACAGATGGCTGCTAGGTCAAGTGCTGGGAGTTACTGTTGTTGTAAAAGTGTGAGATATAACCATGTGCCATGTTCACCACCTGCAAAAGAACACTTAAGCCCTTACAGATTTTATTTTTTTGCAAAATAATAGCTAAGAAGTGCTTTGGGTTTCCTTTATTCCAGATATGGAATAAGAATTTCATGAAGTAAAAGAAAATAATAGATTCAGTAAGCTTTTTGAGTATGTAGTTACTGAATTTTAATACCACAACTATGAAGACTGTCAAGCATCAAGAAATTTTCAGTTCTTCCAGCAGGAATAGGGAGTGCATAGCTATACTTGATGTTTTAAAACAAAGGATACCTTTCTATGTGAAATCTAATAGTTCTTTTAAATGAAAGCTAGGAAAAATATCATTTCTATCTAATCATTGGAAAAGCTATCTTTTCAGCTAAAAAAAAAAAAAAAAGCCCAAATGGGTTATTTAAAAGTTCATAACATCTAACAGTTCTAAATCTATTTCAAGTGACTGATAAAGTGGATCAGATTACTATTTCAACCGGAGTCTCTCAGTGACCAGTTGAAATGCTTACTAGTCACATTTAATTAAATCAACATATTCTTTTAGAACATATTTGAATTTTTTAAAGGTGTCTTTATACAGCACGTAAGTGCACTTGAAAAATCTAAGGCCTGTTCATTTTAGTTTGGAATTAATGTCAATTTGTGTGCTTTTTGCTTCAATAACCACGTTGTTTGTTGTAAGACCAAGGGGTGCTTCAAATCTTGCTGGATACATCAGTCATCCTTCAACACACTAAACTTATCAACTGATTAACATTGCTAGATATGTTTGGGAGGGATTAAAGTTCGATAACAGAAGCAGAAGAAACATACTGTGTAAAAGAGCCAGGGAAAGGGCAGTGTGCATGAATTTAAAAACTTCCATAAGGTGGATGTACAGATTCAAGATGGTTTGAGAACAATACAGTTTAAAGAAAATTTAGTGTTAAGATTTCACATGCTACATTTGTTTGATTTTTTTTTTTTAATTTATTTTTTTATGCTTCGCATGTGTATTTACCAGGCACACACAAGAGAAAGGTTGTGAATGTTATGTTCTTGTATACTACATCTGCTTTGTAAAATACCTTTAGCAATTTACCTGACACATTTACTGTTCCTCTTTGACATTGTGGTTTTTAGAGTTGGGCAAGAGGTGGAATTATCTCAAGACTCAAATCGTACACCTTTCCAAAGGCTGGCAGCAAAAAGGTGCCTCATACCGTCTTTTTAGGTTTTTGACTTGAGTTAAAAGGACTTACACTTGACTAATTTCACTCTTTCTTTTCCCTTTTGGCTTGCTTTTACTAAATGTGTGTCTTGAATACTAACAATCAGATTGTGAAGATTTTGTAAACTCTCTGCTTCTTTACTAATCATCTGCATAATTGTAGCCTTAATTTTAAAGAACTAAATCAATGGCTTTAAAGAAGTTTTAAAAATTGGGGGGCCACTTTTAAGTAATTTCTCACATCCCAAAATATTAGTACTGTTCTCAACATGTCTGCAAATAAGATGGAAGTGATAAAATATGTTTCAAAAAACAGTCATTTATAGCAGAACAAAGTGATATTTCTAGCAGGAGCTATCATTCTTAGTCAGAAAATTGGCTTGCTTACTAGCCTATTACTGAGCAATTTAGGGAACAATTTGTTAATAGCAACCACCAAGTGTATTCCTACAGAACTTGTGTGCACAAATCTTGTTATGCATTGAAGTTGATTACACTTAGGCAAGTGTAAGATGTTGCAAGACCAAGCAAAATGGGAAAGGTGATAAGATGTCAGGGAGTCAGAGGGAACATAGTCCTGTACTAATGAAAATGTTGCTGCATGGCCAGAAAATGATGCTGTCAAGTAATTGATGTAGTTGTGAAGCATGTAATTATGGGCTTTGTTTGCATGCTGAGAATAACGTATGTGTCCCTATTCTACATATGACTCTCTCATTTTGCTTGTTTGTTTATTTATTTATTTATAACTGTTTGCTCTGGAACAAAAATGAGCAGGCACAAAAAGCCCTAGAGATACACTGCTGTTCAGAGTGAAAAGCTGTTTGGCATATACTATATTTGATAATCCTGATAATAAACGTTTGTGTTTTTTTTTTTAAATAACTTCCGTTCGCTGTCATAGTAACTTACCAGAAGCTGTTGTCTATACACCCTCCACAGCCTTATAGGACCCTTGCCTAATTTTTTATGTTCTGTCACCTTATACAATGATATATATAATATCTGGGCATGTTCTAAAGCTATCTGAAAAAATTGCCTTACTATCACGTGTTAGACAAGAGGAGTATTTTGGCTTTGTTCAGAAAAGTGAGCGTGGGGTCTGAATCCTCTAGACATGGCTTTGGTCATTCTGCTGTCTGTTCACCTGATAAAACCCATGCTTCTCTAAGGCTGCTTTCTGCAATCAAATGACTATAATCTGCCTTCTGGGGAACACACACAGAGTACAAACTGCAGCTTATTGGCAGAGAAAGCCTAGTCATTTAAGAAAATAATTCAGAAATCTAATTTTATCATGGAATACTTAAAAGCACAAATGTCATCATACTGACACATTTTAGACTCCAAAAGAAAATAAAAGTCCAGCTTTTAACATTTTCAAGATTTGCCATCCCTTAGCCCCAACACACAGAGTTTACATTATACCTTTAGACCTGCTTAATTAGATACAGTTGCTTCTCTTACATCAAAACCTTTCAGACAGTAAAACATGAAATTTACACTGTCATATTTTTTTCAGACTTGCAAAATATGTTGGTTTTATGTTTGTTTGTTTGTTTGTTTGTTTGTTTCACAAACTGGTTATTTGGATGTATTTTTAGCATCAATCTTTTTCCAGCTGTTTTACTCATAAAATTGTCATTTTAGACAATTTAAATGAATATGTGCCACCTAGTGGCAACTAAGAAGTTTTAGCCAGAGCTCACTGAGTACTTTGCTGCTAAGGTCTTTGTCATGCAGCATTTTGCTATACCATTTGGTTTAGCAAAATAAGATGACTTGATGGTCCTGTATATACGTTTGGGTTATTGCAAAGCAAAAGTATTAACATGAAAAGCGATAACACATGCTGTACTGATTGCTTTCATAAATATAATCTTTACTATCAAATAACAATTTTTACTATAAAAATGAGACAGAATAATTGGAGCTGTTTCATTCATATTGTAAAGCAAGCAGTATTTGCATCTCGTTCTCAGTGCAGCAACTAGATGCTATCATACCTGCTTAGGGATTATCCTACTGAGGCCTTATCCATATATAGAAAGTGGTATTCCTTTTACTAGAAATGTGTCTTTGGCCCAGTGCAAACTCTCTACCTCCTTCTTTCCTCTTATTGTGGATATGGCTATATTACTACAAGATAGCTACACCAGTATAGCCAGTCCCTAATAAGGGGAAGAATGGCATATTTAGATTAGGTTAGCTTTGTGTATCTGAGAATTTTAACCAATTAAAATTAAACCCTATCTGGAAAAAAAAAAAAAAAAAGATATCCGTGTGAAAAAAAGGTCAAGGTCACAACAGCATGCTTGTGTGAAAGCATAGAATGACATCTTGCCCCAAGGTTTAGGAGAGTGCATACCACAAGGTATCACATAATATATGCCATTTTTAGTGGGTTCCTCTAGCAGACTCTTTTCCTATGTTCTTTGTTAACTGTAAAAGCAAATCCATAGTCCTTTTGCCCATTCTCTGCTTCTGGTAAGAGTACAGGGAGTAATCCTCTAGCCTATACCTTGGTTGTATTAAGACAAAGCTTCCTTTGTCAGAAAAGACCTGCAGAACTAAACTTGCTGCTTTTAAAGTACAGAGCAGAAAGGACTCTGAATTTAAATGACAGTTAAATAAAAGGCAAGTTTTATTGTACTATTACCCAGACCACCGTACATGCAAAGACTTCTAGTCAGCAGCTCTTGACTGCAAGAGAAAAATATCAACCTTTCTGCGAGAGCATCCTGTTCAAAGGCATGCAGGGTGCTACGTGCCACGAATACATAATTGGCAGAACTAAGGAAAAGAATGCTGCTATTTGAAGTTTTCTGAGTGCTACACAATATTCCCAAGTTACTAGTATGAGCTAAAAAGGTACCTGTGAAGCATCAAATTACAGTTCAAACAAATATTAATAAAAAAGCCATTCTTAAGCAATTTAATTGAACTGCAACAACGGGGAATATCATTCCATGCATATATATATATTAGTTAACTAAGCTAGCGCTAATGATATATAAGACATTATCACTCATCTTAAACATTAGAAGCCTACTGAGAAAGAATCCATTCAAAACTTGTTAGATTTGATGTCATTGTGTCATCTCCAATTCATAGCTATAGAGTTTTATTCACAAGCACAGGAGCAATGCAGTGATTTTTTAATGCAGTTCCTGAACAAGATCACCCAATCCTTTCTGATTCTTTTATTTGCTCTTGAATTACAAAGGAGAGGAAATGTCTGTATACTTCCCACTTAAGAAGTCAGCTATGTCATAGCCAGAACTATATTGTTACCAGCTGTTCTGCACTGGTGAATGGCTTCTTGCAAGACATATGAATTTGGCATACATCAATTTTTATTTGGCCAGCGGAAAGTATGCCAGTTCATACACTGAGACCTTGAATCAGCGATATTTAACTGCTTCTCTAGTCCCCAGCTAATACTAATCACATGAGAGCATATGCCCTCTGAGTTTTTTAAAGTTTGAGGGGCTGTCCAGTACTATCTGAGCCTACTGAACTTCTTAAGTGTTTCTGCCCTGTTGTTCAGCAATAATCGGATAAAGCTTATTTACCAGACCTATACAAGGTGTTGCAGTGGAATTACCAACTGGTAAATTCCAAACATGATGATATTTCCACTTGCAGGGTTATGTTACCATCAAACAAGCCTCATTTCTTCAAGCATGAAGTTCACTTCCATTTGAAAATCTGAGTTTATTACTTTTAAAGGCCTTTCCCAAAGCAGTTTTATCTCATTTCTCCTAAGCTTCAGTTGCAATGGGGAAAAGTGGTGCAAAATGTTTTTGCTCATATGAAAACTAGAAAGATATGCTGAAGTTGTACCCACTGTGGGCTGAATTTATATTCCTCATTATGTTACAGCAGCTACACAAATTCTAGCAAGCACCTGACCATTTGTGGAAAGAAAGAAAATAGCACTACCATGCTTCATTGGTTAGCTTGGAGCTACAGATGCACCCGTGTGGCTTTACCTAATTGTGACTACAGATAGGTTTCAGTGTTTTAAGTAAGAAGTATGATGTGGTACTTGAGCTCAGATATTCACATCACGCTTTTTGGTGCATAGTAAAGAGTCAAAGTACTCCCCAGAGAACAATTGATATTCCTACCGAAGCTTTCAAACAGCATAGAACAATGCAGTCTCTTCTAGATGCCATTTACTAAATACTTTACATTTCTATCAGAAAAATTATTTTAAGGATAAAGTATGCAAAAGGTATCCTTTGAAACCATGATTGTATCATTCCAAAGTATTTCAGAACTTTCCTTCCAGTATCTTGGAAGCCTGCAGTGAAGACTTGGCATCTGAGCCTGTTTCCTAAGTAGTCACCATATTTTTCTTCTTTTTCCCTCTCTTGTTTTGCACCCCTTGGCCAAGAAGTGTTAACTGGTGGCTTCCATAAAATCCATGCAATATAGTAATTTGCAGCTGCTTCCTTTGTACCTGTTTCTATGTAGCTACAGGTATTAATGTCAGTCCATATTGTTTTGTATCCACTTAGTGAGTTACTTGTTTCTAATTATCTTTTGGACTGTGAAATGATCTCCCTTTTAAACTGCAAATATACTTAACTGGGGAAGCAAGAATACACCTAGAAGTTCTACTGTAGAAGTTTTATCCAGCAGAACTACAATTGCTTCTTATTAGTAATACTGAATGGGTCATAGTAACTAGCAGTAAGATTAAAAAAAAAAAAAAGACTCGACCTATGTTCTGAAGCAATATAGGAAAAATCAAATC